>CAJQUN010000026.1:3150400-3344909 GCA_907163345.1 Haberlea rhodopensis | reverse complement strand
ATCGTCAATCCAATATCCTGTAACACAGAGATATGATGACTTGCCAAGATAAGTTGTCCAAATATTACTTGTTAGTGCTACTTTCGATGAAAGATTACCAAATATGTAATAAAATTTGCTTTATATTCATTACAAATTGTGAATGCATCCGATTTAATAGTATTCCTTGAAAATCGTTTATGTTGAGGTTGCAAACCTAAATTAAATAATTAGTGAATTTCGCATCCGCCCCCATTGAAAAAGGTTTCTCCGCCCATACTATGATTTAGCTAATTCTCTCATATCTCTTTCAACATTATAAGTGAAAATACCTAAAATTGAACTACTACTACCAGTATCGAATTTTGAAAGAGTAGTTTGGTTACCATCAGTTGGTTCTCTTTCATGTTTAGCCATGTGTCTTAGTAAATGACTTGTACCACCAGAAGAATCATATGCATAATTTTTACATTTTTTACAAACTGTCATTGATCCATTTCCCTCAACATTTCTACATCGAATAATTGTCATGCGTTACTAGTTCTTTTTTTGAAGTTTTTATACTTGATGATTGAATATTTGGTGTGCTCTGATACCACTCTAGGGTTTCCTTCCCCCGGCGTCGGATCCAAACGCAGCGAAAAAATAAACATTAAACAGATCTAGACCCGGGACGGACAATCGCGCCTGATTCATTTAATAACATGCAAATATCAAATATAATACACGAAAAAGATATTACCGTTCACCGACGTAAATCTGATAGCTGTGATCCCTCAAGTCCAATCAACCTGACCAGATCTACAAGCTCAGCATCAGTGCTAGTTTGGTGTTAGCGTTCTATGAGAGTAAATGGAATAGTATGTTTAACTCTACAGATGGACCATATATTTATAGAGAGTTTGAGTAACTTATTTGGCTAGGTTCTTATGGCCCAACGGGCCAACTATTGACTCATTGGCTTGTAGGGTATCTTATGCTAACATCTAGTTTTGTCTTTTAGTGATAGACTTGAAACATTATGTAGTGAAAGGGTATTTTTTTACTTGTGTATATTACCTCTTTTCCCAGACTACTCTTGGTAGAGCTACGATTCAAGTGGACAAAAGTTGTAAGTGAAGGAATATACAGTGGTCTCTTCAGCCTCAGCCACGATACCAACAAAGATGGCTCTTCGAGGACTCTTGAAATTGGGATAACCTGGTCTAACAGGTTGTCAACTGAAAATGTGTGAAAGAACCACATCAAGCCTTCTGTTTTCCAGATTGTAAAATGATAAAATATTATCAGGACATGTGGGATATAGCATAAAGGTTCCCCATTCCTTTTTAAGCATCAACCTGCAGTATAACATGTAGTGAGTGGCTCCTCTATTAATGGCAAAAGGAGGCTGCACTTGTTTTTATGTATCTAGCAAGATATTACAAGTCAAATACAAATATGATACATATGTGAGGCCACATGAAATATGATTGTTTGATGCACCTTTAAGATAATGTCGTAAGGGTAGCATTGAACTACCCTTGTTTGTACTACTTGATAATACTTTTTGTTTAGACTAACCGTACCATATATATATATATATATATATATATATATATATATATATATATATATATATATATATATATATTTGGCACAATTTTGTAGGGACTTTTAATGGGAAGGGATGGATGCTGATCTTTATTCAAATTAGAATTTTGATCAAACAGGTATTAGTTCAGAAAAATATTTATTGCATATGATTTTTAATAAAAACATAAAGAGTACAAAGTAAACGTTTATTAAAAAAAAATTAAAAGAGAATTAGAAGTTAAAATTTTATTATTATTGATTTCATTTTAAAGCATTTTTAATCTTTTCACACAATGAACTAAACATCAATATGAAATCTGAAAATCTTTTTAAAAGAACATTTTCTCCATTTGCTCTCAATTTAATCACAAGGAGTTAACTTTCACTGTTCAAATATTGGCATTGCCAAATAATTTAATCTTGTTACTTTATAGTCAAATGCAAAAAATTCAAGAAAAATGCAAAGATTAGAAACGAATAATTTTTGACCCAAAAGGCTAACAAATCTGAATCTCTAATTTATGATATTTTTTCTATCTATATACAATTAACAAAAACATCAAACAATATTATATATTTTAAATATATTAAACTCATTAAATTTAAAATTCTTTATGCTATTAACGCATCAAATATCATATACTCAAAAAAAAAAAAAATTCTTTCCAACTTTCTCAAACTTCTATATTTGCTCATAAAAAGGCCTTTATATTTTGATCTATATATATTAATCTGATCTTCATCCCTCTCCGTATTTTTTTCTGAAATATTTGATGAATGGGGAATCATTCAAGAACTAATTCCCATTATATGTTTCATATTCTTGGATTTGGAAGCATCTGCAAGGCTTGTAGATCCATCGTCTCCAAATGTTACCCTGAGAAAAAAAATTCATTCCCCAAGAAAATCGATGCTAAATCCATTCGAAAAGATTGCAAGGTATTCTCTGCATATATTATTGTCCTAAAGTAAAAACATTTCATCAAGATTTAATCCTCTCTGCAATAATCATGAAGAAGTTTAAAGAAAAGACTTGCTCCAGGATTTTATTGCAGTTCTTTGCTTCCGGAATCATGTTGTATGATTGTTGTCTCACAATGAAAAATTGCTAGAAAATGTAAAGAATCGATGAATATGCTTACAATTCTTACGCCATTAAATGCACAAAAACACATTTTGATCCTACATATAACAAATATGAGACTCATATATATATATATATATTATATTATACCATATATATAAGTGGTGTGAGGTTACTGTTCCAATGAACAGTAACCTCAAGCCCCTTTTTTAGCTTTTTTAAATTTTTTATTTGCCTTTTCTTTTAATTTTTCTTTTATTTTTGTTAGTTTTTATTTTTTTCATCGTGTTTCCGTGAACAGTAAACGTCCATCATATTCCCTTTTATTTTTGTTATTTATTATTTTTTTTGCATAAATACTGATTTATTTGGAATTTGGAAAGATTTGACCATTGATCCAATAGTGCATCCCTTTTATCTCAATTTTTAAAATTTAAAATGTTTTCTTTATTTTTTTAAGAAAAAACTTGTTATTTTGTCAAGTATGAATTGATTTTAAAAAAAAGAAAGTTCAAAATAGATTTTCGTCATTGCAAACTTTAATAATAATTTTTATATGAATTGATCTTAAAAAACAGATAGTTCAAAATAGGTTTTCATTTTGGCAAACTTTAATAATGATTTTTTTATAAAATATTCGGCATTATGAATTTCTGGTAGATTACATGTCGTCGGTTTTGCTTGTTTATGTGCATTTTGATTTTCGGCTTACCTACGACCCATTGCTAATATGTGGTATTACCTTTGTTATGATGTTTGGCATCAAATTTTCCCTTAATGTATGAGGAGATTATATCAAAACCCTTGACCCAACCGTGCATCACTCTTATCTCAATTTTTAAAATTTAAAATGTTTTCTTTTTTTCTTTTTAGAAAAAAACTTGTTGATTTTGTCAAGTATGAATTAAAAAAACATATAGTTCAAAATAGATTTTTGTCGTGGCAAACTTTGATAATAATTTTTTATATGAACTTATTTAAAAAAAAGAGTTAAAAATAAGTTTTCATTGTGGCAAACTTTAATAATAATTTTTTATAAAATATTCGGCATGATGAATTTTTGGTAGATTACAGGTCATCAGTTTTGCTTATCTGTATACATTTTCAGTTTTGGCTTACCTACAACCCGTTGCCAATATGTGCTTGTTCTTGATTACCTTTGTTCTGATGTTTGGCATCAAATTTTTCCTTCATGTATAAGGAGATTATATCAAAAAAATTAGAAATATTAAATTATGATAATTATATATTACTTGTTTGATAATAATTTGGGACGTTACATTTACATTCATTATTTGTCAGAAAGTATATAAATAATTATAAAAGTAAGATGATTCATTAATCACGAGGCCGTAGCAAGTAATATAATAACAATATCCTAAATAACAATGCAACTACAATAATAAATATAAACTATAATTTATCTTATGTGATGCTCGCTACTGCTATGAGAAACCGAAAATATATCTACATTATGAAATGAACCATCGTCATTTTGAAAACTCTTGCAAACTACTTTTGATTGGTTTTGGAGTTTGTTGAGAATAACTTTTAATGTCATCTACTACTGCACTTTCATAGATGACTTTTGTTTAGAGAGTCTATTGGGCCCTACAAGGATATCATATGCCAACTCTTGCTATGGTGTACTGTTGGGGAAGACTTTTGTTTACTCCAACCTATTTGATTTTCTATACGAACGATTATATATGTTCAATGCGTATGAACCATCTTTTTATTCTCTTGAACTGTCTGTTGAACTTGTGTCGAACGTTTTGTTGGACATATAGACCATGTTATAAGCTCACTGGCAACGCGCCTTGCGCGGCGCCAATTAACTAGTATATATATAGGACATATGGGTTGCCGATTTCTTCCTAGCTGCTTGGCCTGTTTCTAATCCAATACAAAAATGAACTGGTTCGACTAACGGATTTGTGAATTATCTGATTTGATTGCTGACCAGTCCCTCTCCAATAGAAAATAATTTTCTTGCACAACGCAAGACGCGATGCCAAGGAACAATGCTTTTGTTGCAAAAACAGCATAACAATATGACAAAAAATTACCATTATAGAATGAAATGTTTATGGAGCCTAAGCAAATATCATCATACACGTGACAAGCACAAAGTTTAGAAGAAATACTTTTACGCAAATATACGTCATACTAACAAAATGAGCAAAAGCTACCAAACTCATTTCAGAATGTTAATTTCAGTTTAATATTTTTGAAAGAAGATGGTTCCAAATTTCTAATCTATTTTCTTGCACCTGATCATCACCCTTCCTTTTGTTGATTTCTTCATTGTGGGCAGTTGTTTATCAACATCAGCTACAACATAGAAAACGAAAAAAATTATGATTGATTAGCTTTTAATTAGAAGCGAATTACATTCTGCATCGAGATGACGTCTAATGAGGAGAAATACTCTTGATATCGTCTCCAGAAATGTCAATGTCAAGCACGACATGATTCATGGATCTCTTCTTGATCTCATCCAACAGGCTTCGTTAGGACAAAACAAATTTATATTCAGTTTATCTAACTACAAAATCATCAATAGCTTAATCATAAACTGAACAATGTAAATAGAAATAATGGATCCCTAAATTTGCGTATACCTACTTTGTCAAACAAGAAGTAAAAATAAATCTAAATAAAATATGATGACTTGTACATCTATCAGTATTCACAACCACCACCATCGGAAGAAAAAAAATGCATTATGATTAATTGGTACAACTCCTATTTATTTATGGCAATGTTAAGAGTTATCGATTGTTTTAAGTATTTAAAATTGAAATGGATTTGATCACTTACCTACATTGATGTCTCTAGGCAGCACTCCAAAATTAAGTTTCTGGTTTCTCCTTAACCGACAGATTTGTGAGAAAATATGTCATCCCATAATCCTAAATTGATGATGACATAAATTAACTCTAGCACCCGATATAGGATGCCCAACAAGAAAATACCCACAGAAGGTTGAGTAAAATAATTCAAAACTTTAGATACAGAAATACCCGAAGATCTCAGCAAGCCGATGTATGAGTAGACGGTTATCAGTTCATATTACTCTCTTAACTTTGGAAGCAATTCATTCATTACTACTCACCAATCTCCATTTCTTTGGGGCACCCTTCAACACATTTTAAATATACAACAAACAAATCAATCACATATATTATTTAAGGGGAAATAGACTTAAAAAATTCAACACCTTAACATCATTTGAAAAATCCGGAACCCAGTAAATTTTAGACATAAAAATGCTTAAAAACTAAGAAAAAAATAACATTTTTTAGTGTATCCATGGTTGGAGTTAGAGATGTCAAACGGGCCGTGTCGGACAGGGATGGGCAGTGCCTGGTACGGCCCGTCCACAAAATAAAATATAAAAAAAAAGAGCCGTTGAAACGGCTATATTTTTGCCTGTTGGTGCATGAGCGATCGATTAACAGTTATGTGCCGATCATCGCTCAAGCATCTTTTTTTTAGCCCAAGGTATGGAATGTAGCGATCGACGTCACATAACTGCCGATTGATCACTAACATTTAAAAATTAAAAAAAATCATGATTTTCCGTGCCGTGCCGTGCCGACACAGTCCACAGGCTGGTACCCACGACACGGCACAATAGCAAAATGGGTTGTGTCGTGCCGCTCCGCATCGTGACGTGCCTCGTGTCGTCCGCTTCGTTTGACATCTCTAGTTGGAGTCCCCACAACGTGGATGTTGTTGTATTGAATGGGTTTGGATATATAATATAAAGCAGTGAGCAATAAACTGATTCTTACTTTGGGAGTAATGCGCAGAAATTGATTGGGGAAGTGAACTTGCAACACAATCATGAAAGAATCAAGCAATAAAATAGACATACTATCGGAATAAGCAGTCCAAGAGTTGGATTTGAAATAATTGCAAGAGCTTTAGCATAGTTGAAAAAAAAAGGTTGAAGTTCCCTAGATTATACAAATATAGTAGCTGGAGATGATAAGATTCGAATACCTGCGGAAAACAAATAGGAATACATCCCCACATAGAGGCTAATGGCTTCAAAATGGCATGTTGAGGAATGAAACACAATTCCAGAACAATACATGTAAGTTCTTTTTTTTATATATCACAAACAGAAATATTTCATGTTATTTAAAATTTGGATTTATTGTTTGGAGAACAACCGAAGAGGTGATAATGAAGGTTTTGATTTGGGACATATTCATAACCAAGGAGACTTCCAGGCCCTGTAATGCTGCAACCGAAGAGCTTCGCTAAATTCTTATGATCAGTACCACTAATCAAGTTAACTTCATTAAAGAAATGATCAGTCCATGTGATGTACTGAAGAAAAGCCTTTTTACAGCAACAATTCTTCCACCTGGTAAATTGTGTTTTTGTCAGCAAAGATAAGATAGCATGTGTTAGATTACATATGAAATCATCTCCCTAAAATCGAAAAACATATGACCAAATCTATGTATATCTTCGCCATCGTATAATCTTCCTTCTTGAATATAATGAAATCATGGGTATAAACAACAGAAAAGCGATTGGAACACAAGTTGACACATGGATAATTGCACGACGATTAGATCTCTGTAATCTCTTAGATCAAATTTTTTTTTTACAATATGCATACATTGGATACACCAAGAAATATGGGGTGGTTATTAGGTAAGCAAGTTGTTCAATGCTGAAAAACTTGATCCAATAAAGTATAAAAAAATGGTTTATACTCATTATTTTCTTTCCGAGCCTATAATAGCCAATCTCATCCAATGAGCTAGCAATTTCAAGTTTGTCATTCAATTATATTCTGCAAGCCAAACTAATGCCAATTCCCTACATTCTATAACATGCCAATTGAAAAGTTCGTAAGAAGTTCACTTTATAATGAAGGTTTTGATTCGGAACATATTCATAACCAATGAGACTTCCAGGCTCTGTAATGCTGCAACCCAAGAGCTTCGCTAAATTCTTATGATCAGTACCACTAATCAAGTTAACTTCATAAAAGAAATGATCAGCTAGTGTGATGTATTGAAGAAAAGCCTTTTTACAGCAACAATTCTTCCACCTGGTAAAGTGTGCTTTTGTCAGCAAATATAAGATAGCATGTGTTAGATTACATATGAAATCATCTCCCTAAAACGGAAAACATATGACCAAATCTATGTACCTCTTCACCATCGTATAATCTTCCTTCTTGAAAATAATGAAATCATGGCTATAAACAAGAGAAAAGCAATTGGAGCACAAGTTGACGCTAGGATAATTGCACGACGATTAGATCTCCCTAATATCACTTAGATCAAATTTATTTTTACAATATGCATACATTGGATAAACCAAGAAATATGAGGTGGTTCTTAGGGGTTTTTTTCCAGAATATTGTAAATTAAATAAGGAATTTAATAAATACCGTGACTTTTTTACAAAATTACATGAACTCGTTTCTTTGAGAAACGATTTCACAAATATACAATTTCACATTTTTGGCAAACTATATATATTATTATATATTATATAATAATATAATATAAAATACAATATAATATATATATATATATATATATAAATATATCTATATATATATATATAATATAATACATATATATGTATATATAATAATTATAATTATAATTATAATAGTATAATTCTAATAATAATGTTATCATCTTGCTACAGGTACATATATTAGGAATGATAGTCCTGATCAGCATTGATAATAATAATAATAATAATAATAATAATATAATAATAATAATAATAATAATAATAATAATAATAAGTTAAAGACCCCGTGATATATTTTCGGTGCAACTATAGTGCTAATTGTTAGACATGGCCCAGAAACCTACATCAAATTTAAATTGTTTATCAAGTTGAATGATGACATACTATGAACAAGGGTACGTGTTTGAGTATAAGGTTGTGGGCATTTAGATATTGCTATTGATTATTGATATTGAATCGTTGAATTCATGTAGACTCTTCACGAGCTTCCAGATGTCGAGGGTAGCTTATTCATGTTGTCGAACCTAAGGTACATAGTAACGTACACGCAAGTATGCTATGCATTTATGTAATTTACTGAATATGCGAGCTGAGTATAGTGTTTGTGGCCTAATGGTTATTATTATTATTATTATTATTATTATTATCAGTACCTAGCAAAAAAATCATTCTGAGCAGGACAACCCATTAGGAATATGTGTATCATTAGCTAGTGTTTTCAAAATCTGGCCGTACATAAAATCGATATCCTTACTGGGTACATATTCGATCTGTTTGACAATAATAATAATAATAATTATTATTATTATTATTATTATTATTATTATTATGCAAATAATAATAATAAACCAGCGGGGTATGATCTGCCCACGATCATAGCCCGATGAGATGGTAATGAGGCGTCATCGGGGTATACATCTTCGGAAAGGGTTGTCCTGCTCTGCAAGACCCGGCCACAATTATTATTATTATTAATAATTTTATTAATTATAATAATATGATTTACACGGTATATTTCAAATACAAAAATTAAACATATATATATTATATTATATTGTGGTTCAATCGGTCAAATTGATCGAATCTGTACCAATAAGATATCGATTTTATGTCCGGTCAAGTAATGATTACAATTTTTTTTTTTTTAAAGAAATCAATAAACCTAAATTATTTACTCAAAGTAAAGAATTCAATATATAACATAATATCTTATATCATAATATATATATATATATAATATATATATATATATAGTAATAATAATTAATAATAATTATTATATATAGTAATAATAATTAAAATATATATATATAATGTATAATTACATATATATATCTATATACGTATATATGTATAATTATAAAAATAATTATAACTATAAAATAACAATAATAATAATTATTATTATTATTATAAAATATTAATAGTTATTGTTATTATTAGTATAATATGTATATTATATTAACAATGTTATCAACAATTAAAGGTGAATTAGTTACTTGAAGTAACGAATTCACCTTTAAATTTTTTTTAAAAAAATAAAAATTAAACCTGAATTTGTTACTTCAAGTAACTATTTCCCATAATTTCGTAAATGATTTTTGTGTTACGTTAATTCCGAATATTTGTTTTCTTTTTTTAATATTTTGATATTTGCCTCGGTTCTTAGGTAAGGAAGTTGTTCAATGCTGAAAAACTTGACCCAATAAAGTATAAAAAAAAATGGTTTATACTCGTTATTTCCTTTCCGAGCCTATAATAGCCAATCCTGTCCAGTGAGCTAGCAATTTCAAGTCTGTCGTTCAATTATTCTGCAGGCCAAACTAATGCCAATTCCCTGCATTCTACAACATGCCAGTCACACACACCGCTAGCCACGACTATTCATCTTTCTCGAGAAGCAATAGCAGGAACCAAACAACAATGGCACCAGCTAGAGCCTCCCTATCAAGGACCATGAGCCGAAGAAACAGCCTGGAAAAACCAGCCTCTGCCCTTCCACGCTCTCTCTCCAGAAGCATGAGTAGAAAGGGTTCAACCCTTATCATGTATTCTAACTCAAGTGGGCTCGTAAAACCTCCTGCAATGGAGCAGGAACTCGAGTGTATCCTCGAGGAGACGTGCTTCGGATGCATCAAGAAGGTCAATATCACGATAGACACGGTTACAGACAACGGGTAAGTACTAAGGTCATGGTTTTAGTAAAAGAAATAATCAAAACCATGAGAATATTATCTATAAAGATTTACTTGTCACTCCCTAGAAAACCGATTTTTTTATTCTTCTGCTAGTCAAATAATAGAAGAGGACAAAGTTTTAACGATAAAAGTGAAGCCCGGCTGGAGGAAAGGAACAACATTACAACAATAACCTTCGAAGGCATGGGAAACGAGACATAAGGGACATACCCCGCAGATGTAATATTTGTAGTTGCAGAGAAACAGCATCCATTGTTCCGGCGAGAAGGAGACGATTTACAGCTGGAAGTAGAGATTCCATTGGTTGAAGCTCTCACCAGATGTACTCTATCGGTACCTTTGTTAGAGTGCCGTGCAATGAGCATGGAAATCGACAATATTATATATCCAGGTTATGAGAAGATCATAGAAGGACAAGGTATGCCAAGCCAAAACGACCCGAAAACAAGAGGAAACTTGATAATCACATTCTCAGTCGAGTTCCCTAAGGAACTGACAGAAGAACAACGGTCCAATATTGTTGATATTTTACAGGATACTAGATGAGGATAAAGTTGTTTTTTGTTTTTCCACTTGAATTGTTGTCTATTCTTCTTTATGATATTTAGGAATATCACACCAGTGTATCCAAGAAATCCTTTTAGCAAACGTAGTTCAGTGGTAAAAGAAAATTGGAACTAAATTTGTCACATTATAAGCTCAAACACAGTTCAACAATAGACTGGCATTATAAATAACTAATCGAGAAAGAATACTAAAAACAAACACAGACTTCGTAAGCCAGAAACATTATTGTTTAATCCTCAAAAGCCAATACGTACACAGGTAAAAGCACAACAAATTAAACCAGTTACATCTTCTGAGGCGTTCATCCATGTATATGCAGGTACAGCCAAAATATATTCAAGTCTTACCAACCGAGCAGAGCTCGAAGAATGCCAATTATGTCTCCCTTTAACAGTGACTTCAACAATTTTAGCTTCTTAGCAGTGTATGGAGGGTATCTGGCAGCTAAATCCCCAGCAAAACTACGTTGTAAAACAGCCTTCTTATGGCTGAAAGCATCAAAAGAGAATTTCCCATGGTATGCTCCCATTCCACTTTCTCCTACTCCTCCAAAAGGCAAACTGGACACCGTAAACTGTGTTTAAAAAAAACAGGTTCCGTTGGTCAATCGAGTTATACCGTCATTCTCTCAATATTTTTGGAAAAAAAGTGTGCTTAGATGTAATTTAATAAAAAAGAAAACCAGAAGCTAAGAGCTAGAAATCCTGCTTTTGGGGTTATGCTTCTGCATCACTTTTAAAAATGAAAAAAGAGAGCTTATTTTCACTTCTCTATCCAAACTTAAATCTTCTCCTATATTTAAAAAAAAAAACATTTAAAAAAGGTTCAGCTTGATAAATAAATTTTTTTTTTTTTTTAAACTGCTTCTATATCCAAACTGGCCCAATAAATGGTCCTCCTACAGGAAATTGAGCAACAATTGTAAGAAAACATGCATGTTGATATTTCTTAGCTTTAGATGTCTCTGTTGGTTGATAAACTCAAAACAAGGCCTTGGCTTGAAACGTGTGAAATCAAGATCACCAATTCTATTTTGATTTGTCCAACTTTTGGTCTCTCCGATTATTCCTTTTTATTTCTTAGAATGTCATCCCTCTGTTGGTTGATAAACTCAAACACATCTATGTTCTTTATTTCATAAACAAACCTTGTTTTAATGATAATATTAATTTTGATATCTACAAATATAAATCTGTTCTATACCAAATTAGTCCACACATACGCAATACGTGTGCAGTAAGTACTACTAGTTGACATGAAAGCCGCCTCGTATATATTATGTCACAGAGTTAATCACCACAAATGCTTACCAAAAATCAGATAAATTGCATATCTGCAATGTGTTGGCATGTGCTCAAAACTAAAAGGTCTCTTTAAAAATTACAACTCCAGAAGGAAGACTTACATGTAGAGTAGTGTCATTAACGAGCATACCCCCAGCAGAGACGTTATTTATGAACTCCTCCTTCAGTTTTTTGTCATTTGTAAATACATACGCAGCAAGTGGCTTCGCTCTGGCATTAATCTCGCCTATACTGTCTTCAATTTTGTTGACCTTCGCGAAAGCAAACCAAAATCAATACACTAAAAGAGTAATGAGGCAAAACAAAACGCCGAAAAATAAGACAAATTTCCTTTATACTTGGAAGCACAACATGCATACTTTCAAAATTTTATATATCGAGTATTGACTCGTTCATTTGTTAAATATGAATTGCTCAACTTTTCACCAACCACATGAGGTCTTTTCTCTTCTTAGATCCATAAATAACTCGAGACGACATCATCTCACAATTATACCATTTCAATTGGTTAACACAATTGTGTAAACCACAAGCAAAAGTGATAGAAACAAATGGACAGACTATTTTATTAACCCGCATTAATCTAAGCAAAAAGTAACACAAAAATGAGCGCTCCAATAGAATCTACAAGAACATTCATTAATGTTCTACCGTGAGTATAGGATCATATAGAATATACAAGAAGATTCATTAAGTTCTACCGTGAGTATAGGAAGTAAAGGGCCAAATATCTCATCGTTCATGATCAGGGAATCAGCTGGGACATCCAACATTATAGTGGGAGCAATCTTGCTGAAAAACGAAAGGAAAAGCAATAACATTTTTAGGATTATACAATCATAAAATCGACTCTGAAGAAGAAAAAGAACGCTAAACCGCTTTGTTGAACTCACAGATTGGCTTTATCCCGCTGACCTCCATGAACGATCTTACCAGAGACCTTCTCATCATCCATCAACCTTGCTATGCGATCAAAATGGTTGGAATTTACTATGGACGACAAGTCTTTTGATTGCAGAGGATCCTTTCCATAGAATTGCTCAAGCTCACATGTAAGAGCATTTATCTAAGAAGCCACGCCAGCGGAAGAAAAAATTAGTACATATTTATCAACATTTATCATGGTTAAATAAAACAGAATTGCTTACCAGTTTTGGAGCATACTCTTTTGTAGTTATTATGTAATCAGGGGAAATACAGGTTTGTCCACTATTGCATCCCCACTTGCCTGAAATGATACGTCTAGCAGCAACCTATCAAATGCAGAATAACTTTTCATAATAATTTTAAAACGATAAGAACAAAGAACAATGCTTTCCGGTAGAGATGCCTTGAAAAAAAAATTTATGTAGGAAAATTTCGGGTAAAAGAAAGTGATCGCTACTTTTAACTCGATATTAGTATCAACAACAGCTGGGCATTTCCCACCAAGCTCCAAAAGCACAGGGGTAAGATGCTTTGCCGCTGCAGCTAACACAATCCGTCCCACCTTACCGTTCCCTATAAAGTTATTCAGTGGAACAGGCATAATTAGGAGCACAAACAACAAAAAATTAAAAGTCATTTTCCCATCATTTGATGAGGATATTAATAAGAAATGCCATAATTATTCTTAAGGGTAAATAAACTAATTTCTTCTGATTTCATGCCAACTTTCGCATCATCATATGGTCGAATTTGTTACTACCTGTATAAAATATTTTGTCCCATTTTTGCTCAAGTAATGCAGTGGTTTCAGACACAGAACCCTCAATAACTTTTACCGCAGAAGTATCCATATACTCCCCAAGAAGTTTTGCAAGCACTGATGACGTGGCAGGGGCAATTTCCGAACACTTTAACACTACTGCATTACCAGCTGCAACAGCTCCAATCACCGGATCAAGAGATAGTACTTTGGGGTCGACCAAAACCACATGCAGTAAAAAGCACAGAAGGATTTCGGGGTCAGATAAATACAAAAAAAAAAAGCAAATGTATGCAAAATAAGTGTCGTTTAAACATGAGACAAGTGTAAAGATCAAATCAGGACAAACTTACTAAATGGATAATTCCAAGGTGATATAACTAACACGACACCCAAAGGTTCCGATACTATCTCAGCTTTTGAAGGAAAGGTAGTAATCGAGGTTTTCACCTGCATTTAGCATTGGACAAACCTTTATTGTCATCTAGAAAGCCAATAAAGTTTTCCATAGTTTAAAAAACTTCAAATTTACTTTTTCTGGCCTCGTCCATCTGTGCAATTCCTTCAATGCAAACTTGCATGCTGCTGATACTGCAGAAATCTACATCATAAATAACAGAAGTTGGAACAATGAATTTGACGGGACAGTGATGATAAAATATAAAATTCATGCTGGAGTATATAATTTTTAATGCAAGAAAAAAAGGCCAGCAAGAAGAATATGCAATATCCAATACGTCAGAAATAAAAGGGAATTTCAAGTTTTGACTCAATTATTTCCACTCATTTCTAAAAACTTTTAACAGTCTTAAAAATATGATACTCAGAGGGCAGAGCCATAATCAGTCTTGAAATCATTCAGTTGATCATAGTTCCAACCCTGATGATCACTTCTCCATTTGATAAGGACTTGGCAGGGGTAACTATCTACAATTATGAGAAAGATGATTAGATTATTCATCTTTAATTTTTCCTAAAACCCCTAATAATGAATTGTCTTCAGTTTTTTTCCTATCAACATCGATTCGAATTCTTATATGCTGGACACATGACATACTAAACACAATTGCTCTGTATGATCCTTTAGACAAACTTAGTTCACAATCTTTTACTTCTTTTTCAAGATCCCGTTTGCTGCAATTCCGACCCAAAAGAGGGACAGAGATAAAAGATTAAATTTGATTTAATGATTGATTGACCATTCACTGACACCCAAGAAACAGAGTCAAGAAGACAGTTTTTCTATAAGAAAACATGAATCAAGAACCGACACATTTTTTACACCATCAAAATATATGCTCATAGATGAGAGTTTCATGCATCCATGATCCATCATTACATCAAACCAATGTACAAGAATGTTATGAGAAATTTATTGAATGCATTCCATGAAGCGTTTCTTTAGCTTTCCTTCTCTTTGGAAGAAACAACAGTTAACAAACTAATCCTTCATTATAGTACTCACAACACAAAACAAGACCCAAAAGTAAAATCAACAAAAATTAATTTAATTTCTACACGTAGCACCTCAATCTCTTCTCTGGGTTAGAGCTAGCTGGACATTAAAAGTAAAAAATGAAAATAAAAATTCATATTTAGCTCATAATTTTAAAATATATAAATTTTGCATTTATTTACATGGAGCCACCCTACTAAATCATTATCATCTTAGCATACCTCAGATTTCCACCAAACAAAAAATAAAGTGAAAAATGCTCTCAAGATCCACCTTTTCATCTTTAATGAAATCAGAGCATTGAATGCATCCAAGAAAAGGACAAAAAACATAACCTCATCGTTTAAATCGAAAAATAACACATGAATCGCATTTAGAAACACCAATTCAAGCAATCCCAAGCTGCAAGAAACAGCAAAATCAAACTATTTTCTTTCACCTCAAAAACATAGGCCTCAAATTCTGGCTTATTCAGATCAGAACACAGAGCCTGAACAATCTCTTGTTCATGATGTTCTGTAATTTTAAGAAGGGCCTTCAACTGAGAAACCCGCCACTCTAATGTCTTGGTCTTTCCGCCGGAATAGGTGGCTCTCAGCTCCTTCACCACTGCTTCCGCATCCATCGCCGCCGTATCAATAAATCTTAAAAAACCCGCTTCTAACCAATAAAAAACAGAACTTGGTAGAAAATATTGCGCGTACACTTGTGAAGACTCGATTATATGTACGATAATTATATACTTGATTACGTGACAGTGTGTAGAAGGAAGGTGGTACGTTTTCTTATCTTGATTAGGAAAGTTTGGCCGGTTGCTTTTTTTATCAAAGACGTGTTATATTCATTGGAAATCACAAGAAGCTGAAACACTTGAAGAATGAAACGGAAAATATCAGGCATCATCTCAAGTAAAATAGACTAATCCAGAAGGAGCCTTGAAAATCGGAAAATACCATTTTTTTTTAACGATCACGCGATCGTGCCATATACCGATCAATATATGAGTCTTTGTATAATTTTGTGTTTGTAATATCCAATGCATACAAGAATAACCCTTGAAAATCTACTCGAAATAATTTTTTTTAAATTTATCTGAAAATGATATATAGAATATAATAAGAGTATATTTTATTATTTTTTGAAAAAATAGGAAAAACAAATGGACAAATAAAAATTAAAAAAGAAATAAGATCTCTGTTTCTTTCCTGACAATTTTAGTTCATTGGCTTTACGAATTAAAATATTAAGTTTATCTTTCATATTTTATCATATTTCACCAATTTTTTACTTCGTTTATTTCTCATCATATTTTTTAAAACTTTTGTACATATTGTATTTTTGTTTAATTAGTGCTCTTTTTATAAAAATATATTTTTTAAAATAATTTCTAATTTTTATACGTTATTTTATAAATATTTTGGATATTGATGAACTTCTAATTTATGTGAATTGATATTGTTAAATATTTTTGGCTTAATATTTTTTACTTTAAATATTAAATATATTATTATTTAATTTCAAAAGTACAAATACAAAATAAAATTCTACTCCCCGGTATCTTTTTTTCGATAATTTGAATGTTGAAATCCTTTTTTTGAATATTTCTCTCGAACATACAATTATCTTCGTTTCTATTAAAAAATACGTGTGTGTGTATATATATATATATATATATATATATATATATATATATACATATATATATTATCATAATATTTTAATCAAATTGTAGCCAAATGACTAAGGTTTTTGTTTTATTTATATAATATAATTGTTTGAATTATTATTTTCAATATCAGACGTAAACAAATGCATAATTTGGTGATGATGATTGACAAACTCTAAGGTTGAAAATAGAACATTTGTTTGGATTTTATCAAATAATTATAATGTTTGATTTGATTAGTTTATGTTTATCATATTTGTAGGTATTAGTCACACTTAAACCATACTACAGAAAAGAAATATTCCATTTACTACGATTAAATTGTTTGGAAATTTTTAGTTAATTTATTAATTTTGTAGAATAAAATTTTCAGATTTCAACCTAACAAAAATATGTCTTTATTTTTATTTGGGGAAATTACAATGAAGTGTTCTTTTGGGACACTTAATCTATTTAATTCTTGAGAAAAAATCTTAGAGCATAGAAATCCAAATTGGAAACAATTTTATTGAAATAGGTCAAATTCAATCAATTAGATGTTTTATGATGACTCTTTTACCCCTCAATAGTTTGATATGTTGCATTCTATCACTTAGGCTTTTGTTTAAATTACAAAGAATCACATATATAATATTTAATTATCTTTAATATCCTTATATTTATAAAGAAGTAATATTTAACGTCGTCTTTTTACAAGTCCTCATTTTTTGTGATCCTTGTCACAAAATGGTATCAGAGCCTGTGTTTACTATGTAATATTTAATTATCTTTTATATCCTAGAAAGTTCTGGTCAAAACATAAAGCCCGAAGCTACAGATCGGGGCAAAGATCAGGACCAACAAGGAGTAGAATCTCGTCGACAGATTCTAATCAAGCTAGTTCTAGCAGAATACCAACTAAGAGAACTTTCAGACGCACACATACTCGTGCAAATGAGAGTTTCAAAGATTGTAACTGCTGGATATGCGGAGCAAGAGGACATATCTCTACAGATTGTCCAGAAAACCAAAGCCTTGGAGTATGTAATGCCTCGATTTGTTTTATACACATATGATATGATTATGGTGTAATTATATCAAATGGCGATATGATAATGGGGGTTTGGGTGGAACCAAGAATGAATTAATACATGTATGAAATGATATATGTCAAGGAATGAAACATGGTGTACAATGATTTGAATAGTAACATATCAAGCAACATGAACTAGTAGGCATTTGAATATGCATTAATTTGAATTGGAGTTGCATTTGAATTTGGATTTCATTTGCATGTACATGTTACTTAACATGTCATTAACTCCAAATGACATGATATCAGGTGATTTAGGGAGCTAATGACCTTATATCAAGTGATTTAGGAGGAGAATCACATAGTTTCTCATCTTTCACCTACTAAAATCATACACAAGCTCATCTCCATCTCTTTCAAGTTCTTTTTGGTTTGAGCTTGGGATTTACATGTCCAACATTTGCATATGGTATTGCAATTGTTGAGGACACATCAGTTATATGCCAAACTCAGTAAGTGTGAGTTTTGGTTAACTAGTGTCGGCTTTTTGGGGCATGTAATTTCAGAAGAAGGTATATCAGTTGATCCGAAGAAAATTGACGCAGTGTTGAATTGGTCAGCACCTATTTCTGTGCCAGTGAATCGTAGTTTCTTGGGTTTGGCTGGCTATTATAGACGATTTGTTGAAGGATTTTCATCAATTGCCAAACCATTGACACAATTGACACAGAAAGGAGTACCGTTTCGATGGTCGGAGGCATGTGATCGTAGTTTTCAGGAATTGAAACACCAATTAACTACAGCTCCAGTTTTGATTATTCCATCGGAGCATGACAGATTTGCCTTATATACTGATGCATCATTACTAGGTTTGGGTTGTGTATTGATGCAGGATAAA
Source organism: Haberlea rhodopensis (assembly GCA_907163345.1). NCBI lineage: Eukaryota > Viridiplantae > Streptophyta > Magnoliopsida > Lamiales > Gesneriaceae > Haberlea > Haberlea rhodopensis. The sequence continues at coordinate 3,325,963 of CAJQUN010000026.1, read as the reverse complement.
CATGTAGTGGCTTATGCATCACGACAATTGAAGCCACATGAAATGAGATATCAAGTACATGATCTGGAATTAGCTGCCATTATCTTTGCCTTAAAGATATGGCGACATTATTTATATGGTACATCATTTACCATATATACAGATCATAAGAGTTTAAAGTTTTTATTCACTCAAGCAGAGTTGAATATGAGACAAAGAAGATGGATGGATCTGTTGAAAGATTATGATTGTGAGATTGAATATCATCCAGGAAAGGTTAATCTTACAGCAGATGCCTTGAGTCGAAAAGTACATCATACGGCTGATGAGATTATTCATTTATCAGCGTTGATGACTTCTTGTTGTACTTTGGGTTATGATTTTGATGTGGAAACAGTGCCAGTACGGGTATCAACATTATTGGTTGAACCTGACATTTTTGACAAAATCAGAAAGGCACAAATGACTGATGATGAGGTACAACGTTGAAAAGAAATGATAAGTCAAGGACAAACATCACAGTTTGTACTTGCAAATGATGGAATTCTGAAATACATGACTTGTTGGGTAGTACCTGCGATATTAGGACTACGCCAAGAACTACTACAACGTGCTTATTGTAGTAGATACAGTATACATCCTGGAGGAAAGAAAATGTATCATGATTTACGTACCCAATTTTGGTGGAAACGTATGAAACAGGATGTGTTGAGCTTTGTGAAATGGTGTTTAATCTGTCAACAAGTGAAAGCGGAAAGACAGAAACCAGGAGGTGAATTACACAGTTTGGAAATTCCTCAGTGGAAATGGGAACATATCACGATGGATTTTGTGACTCATTTGCTACGGACGTCTTCTGGTTGTGATGCCATTTGGGTGATCGTTGACCGACTCACCAAAGTATCTCATTTCGTGCCATATTGTATGACATTTACGTATTTGTGAATGGCACAGTTGTACATTCAACATGTAGTAAGACTACATGGTATACCAGTTTTCATTGTGTCGGATAGAGATCCGAGATTTACTTCTCATTTTTGGGAAGGGTTACAGACAGCGTTGGGAACTGAAGTGCGGTTGAGTACAGCATATCATCCTCAGACAGATGGACAAACAGAGCGTACGATACAGACACTTGAGGATATGTTGCGTGCCTGTGTATTATAGTTTGATAACTCGTGGCAAGAGTCATTGCCATTAGTGGAATTTTCATATAACAACAGTTATCAGTCTAGTATACAGATGGCACAATTTGAGGCTTTGTATGGGCGACGATGTAGATCGCCATTGTATTGGGATGATGTGGATCAGTCTTCTTTACATGGACCGGATATGATTCATGAAATTGAAGAAAAAGTAAAGTTAATTCGATTGAAACTTAAAGCTGCTCATGACAGACAGACTGCTTATGCCAATAAGCGACGTCGACCACTTGAATTTCAAATTGGTGACCGTGTGTTCTTGAAAATCTCACATTTTAAAGGTGTAGTACGGTTTGGTAAGCGTGGAAAGTTGTCTCCACGATACGTTGGTCCGTATGAGATATTGCAACGTATTGGTACGTTGGCATATCGATTGGCACTACCACCGGCCTTGAGTAGTATTCATGATGTCTTTCATGTTTCACTGTTGAGAAAGTATGAACCAGAGTCATGTATTACAACTACCCGATGTACAGTTAGATACAGATGTGTCGTATGAGGAACGACCGGTTAAGATCTTGGATCGAGCTGAACTCAGGTTGCGGAATAAAGTGATTCCTATGATTAAAGTACAGTGGGACAGAAGGGGTGTCGAAGAGGCAACGTGGGAGACGGAGCAGTATATGATGCAACGGTATCCAGATTTGTTTTCTGGTATGTTGCTATGTTATTTATACATGTTTCTTATGTTGTATATCTCATATGCATGTATTATGTTTGTATATGCAATTTCGAGGACGAAATTCAATAAGTGGGGGAGACTTGTAATGCCTCGATTTATTTTATACACATATGATATGATTATGGTGTAATTATATCAAATGGCGATATGATAATGGGGGTTCGGGTGGAACCAAGAATGAATTAATACATGTATGAAATTATATATGGCAAGGAATGAAACATGGTGTACAATGATTTGAATAGTAACATATCAAGCAACATGAACTAGTAGGCATTTGAATATGCATAATTTGAATTGGAGTTGCATTTGAATTTGGATTTCATTTGCATGTACATGTTACTTAACATGTCATTAACTCCAAATGACATGATATCAAGTGATTTAGGGAGCTAATGACCTTATATCAAGTGATTTAGGAGGAGAATCACATAGTTTCTCATCTTTCACCTACTAAAATCATACACAAGCTCCTCTCCATCTATTTCAAGTTCTTTTTGGTTTGAGCTTGGGATTTACTTGTGAATTGAGCTAGGAAGTTGTGTGAAGTGATTTCTTAATATCTTGGTAAGGATTTCATGGTTTTACACTTGAATTATGTAATTGGTGTTGATGTATGTGAGGTGGAATATCAAATGTTCATGTGAAGAATCATATCATGTTTATATGCTATTAATTGGATTCTATGATGATAGAAACATGTTAATATGTTCCTAGAGATTGCAAGAAACATGTTGAAATGGTTCAATTCGAGTTATAGGAGAAGAGCTAGGAAGATAAGTTCAAAATCGCCATGTTCTAAGTTTTCTGGACATCGGCGATCGATCGCTAGCTTTGTGCCGATCGATCGCCGCGACCAGAACAAAAATAAGGCGGTTAATGTATGTGGCGATCGATCGGTAAAAATGTGGCGATTGATCGCCAGAAACAGAACACTTTGGCGATCGATCGCGAGGTATGGAGATCGATCGCGAGGGGCAGAACAGTATAGCGATCGATCGGTGAGTAGTAGCGATCGATCGCCAGAGCCAAAATGTTGAAAAATGTTATTTTTTTATAGAATTTGATTTTAATGCCTATGATAACATGATATATTGTTGGCATTGTTGTAGCATCGTCTCAAGGGACGGGACAACGAGGCAATTAGCCAGTGACGCCTCGTTTGTGTCGCAGTACAGATACGTGTTGACGTACGTATAGATATTATGTGATGATGATGTTATGTTTTGATATCATATGATTTATGTTAGCTTTGTGTCATATGATTGGTAGTATCATATGCATGTACATACATGGATTTCATATGATTGGGATGGATGCCTTGAGAGATATGTGTATATGCTTTGGTAAGATCATTGCCTTGATAGATATGCCCGGTTTGGTATATGCTTTGGCTGGGATCGTTGCCACGATAGATATACTACATATGCTTTGGCTTGAGAGATATACGCCTGGTTTGGGTATATACTCTGGCTATTATCACAGATGAGTACGGTGATATGATGTGTGCTGCTAATATGAAGATGTGATGTGGTTCCACTGACATATTGAGCTGAATAGGCATATCATATTGGGCTCGTGATAATAGGGTGATTGTTGAGACATGTCATGACATAGTTGCATTTGTTGATGCATGAGACAGAGCATTCACATTGGATATGATTATTATTGCTTTATCATTGATATTGTGTTTTGATATCGCACTGAGATAGTTGTTTATCTATACTCACGTTGTGTGAATGTTTCTGTAGGGACTCATAGATGTGGGAGGATGGGATGTGAGTCATTTTCCGCTGCGAGCTGAACCACTGCCTAGGAGTTATCTTGTAGTAGGTTGTTGTTTGTACCTATGATGTGTAGTGTATAGGTTTTTATAAACCCTGTAACAACTTAACTAGTACGATACTCTTAATCAGTGCTTGTTATTACTTAATTCAGACTCACATATGTATGTTAACATGATACATAATGGATAACGAGGACCCCACAGAGTAAGACAGTTCGAGCATACCAAGGAATTTGAGGATGCTGTCTATTTCCAGGATTTGGTGCAGGTGTATCAATTTGAGGACATTCCCTCAGATGAGAGCATTTATGAAGAAGAGATCTATTCGGATAACGGAGTTGAATCCAGTTGTTCCGAATCAGTGTGAATGAGAGTTTCTTCAACACATGATCAGAGAAGACCCGTCAGGATTCTTCTCCCATACGACCGTTTCTCATAAAACTCTTATAAGTATCATTGAAGGAAGAGCCAAAGCTTCAAATGTATGATGGATTTACAATTGGAGCAATGAAAAAAGCCATGGATATGATTGGTCTTCGAAGAAGGAAGCATCAGATTATCCATAGGGTGACAACAAGTGAATTTGCGATCCCGATAGAATTCACGGGAAAACAAATCGAGATGCAATTAATCCCCTACAGAGAAATCCAAAAGATTAAAAATAAAGTCAAAAGAGAAGTTGCTTATACACTCTCATAGATCATATCGGAGCCATTAGAAACAACATTCAAAGAAGGAATTGATTCGCCCCTCAACCTGACGATCTTTGACAAGAGAATCCCGAACCTCAAAGATTCTTGTTTAAGAACGGTTGCGGGAAACCTGTATGCCAGAAAGATGGCCTTTAACATCTATCTAAGGATTGCATGCAATTTGTGCGATCGAGACTTCAACAAAGTTCTCACTATTCATCAAGATTTTAAAATAAGTGATTTGATGAAAGAAGGGAACATGCCATACTCGATTACCTACAAGGATATCCGGATGACCTCAAGGATTTAAAGTAACTTCAGAGTTTTTTAGGAGTTGTTAATTTTGCTGGAATGTTTATCAACAATCTAGCAAACCACATGAAGGTGTTTAGTCCACTACTCAAGAAATATGTTAAGTTTGAATGGAATGAAGATCACAGACAAGCTGTCAAACAGCTTAAAAAGGTTTGCAGGCAACTACCAAAGCTTGCAATACCAAAGGATGAGGATGAACTGGTATTATATACAGATGCCAGTGATCATTGGTGGGCTGCGGTACTTATGAAAGCCACACCAGATGGGGAAATGCCATGCAGATATTGCAGCGGTCTATTTGACAGCAGCGAAGTCATTAGATGGCACATCAACGAGAAAGAATTCTTCGCAGTTCGAAAGGCTTTTAAGAAATGGTCACTTTTTCTACTAGCAAAGAAATTTATCTTGAAAATAGATAATACGAGTGTCAAGGCCTTTTTAAAAAATAAAATTGAATCAAAACCAGAAAAGGCTATACTTTTAAGATGGCAAGCTGAATGCCAATATTATGATTATGATATTGTCATTGTGAAATCTGATAAAAATATTCTTGCAGATTTTTTGACAAGAGATGGAAGCAAGTGAAGCTAATTCCATCATAACGAGATCAAAGCACCTCCGAGAAAACTGGAAGAGCTAGACAAGAAGATCAACGGCCTGGTGATCAATTCCCAAGTTGCGTGTCAAGTACAAGAACTGGATCTCACGAAGGTCCAACAGGCTATGAAGGCTACTATGCAGGCTTACACCTGTTTATAGGACAGTCTTTATATTCCCTTCTGAAAGGATGCTTCAGCGGTGAAGCTAAAGTCGTGTTTCAGATAACCGGGCTCATCAACCGGTGTGGAGGATTCAAGTACCACCACTACGAGTCCTAGTATTGATCCTTTCGGGGAAGATACATAAGGAAAAATGGATTTCCAGGTATCTAGGATATCTAAGGAATTAGCCAACCCAGCACCTCAGGGGTTAAAGAGGGAGAGAATAATCTTAGGCCATCGGCGGGCAAATCTAAGGTTAATACTAACGAGAATAAAGTTTCCCCAACTCCCCCTTTGCAGGAATATCAGAGAAGATGGGAGAAACTTTGTACAAGAGTGGGTATAATTCGTGGAAAAATTACAGCAGACTGGTCAGGAAAATACCCAAGAATGTGGATGCATCCTGGTGTCAAACCAGAAAGTGTTCGTGAGTGGTTTGAATTTGGCTGCCTAGCTTTAGTCTTTACCACATCACCAAGTTTTTCGGAAATCACAAAATTATCGGATTGGATCTATGAATGAGTGTATGACTCATGTCAGTATAATCATACACTTGGAAGGGGAGATGTTCTGGAGCTGAAATTCATAATTGCAGCCCCCGAAATCACAGGAAAAGGCATTCACCCTAGTTTCATTTTGTAAAGTTACAAAGGCCTAAATAGAAGGCGATGGATCAAATAAAACCACCGCCTGAAGGAACAACACTAGTTTCCCTACTAGCAGGAGATGACATTACTACCAGAAGAGCTTGGGGATTATGGGTCTGTCTCACTGAGATGAACAAAATCAAGTATCTGTTCAAAATTTTCTAGAAAATAGCAAACGGATCATTCATGGTTAACTCCATGACAAGCCATACTACAGAATGTGCTGAGGACATCTTTGAAAAGAAGAGGCAAATATTATGGGACAACAAGATTCTGGCAACCAAAGAAACTAGCCGGAAGTTCTGCAACATGGCTCATGTGGGAAGATGGCATGACTATATCTACCCGAGCTGCCCAGAGCAGAAAGAGCCACTGTGCGGGAAATGATTCCCTGTCAAAAGGGACCAAAAGAAAGATGACAAAGCAGGACCGACAAAAGTGGAAGATTCCCACGCGGACTGCAAAAACCAAATTTCTAGGAACCACAGGGAGACAAGAGTCATGTGACTCTGACGAGGACTACTACCATTATAAAAAGAGAACAAAATGGTAGAACAGCCTCTTCGGCCGAAAGTCGAAGGGACCACAAGATACCAAACAAGAAATAAGACGCATGCAATGACGTCTGATGATAAACAAGATTTGAAGTCCAGATTTCACATCCACCTCCAGACTTCTATAAAATCCAAGGCATTCAGGAAGCTAAGGACATCGAAAATTCTCTATAGTTTTCTGAGAATAAATATTATAGTCTCTAAGCTTTGTAATATTTCAACTTTCGTAGCTTGATAATATTTCTTTTCTTTTCTTTCTTTTGTAATCATTTGTAATATTGTTCTATTGAAGTTTATGTGTTCTTGAGTCAAGCCTCATCTATATGTGAGGCTAAACAAGTCTGTCTCCTCCCAAAAGAAGACGTTTTAATGTATTAGATATTATAAGTATTTCAGAATAAAATTAAGGTTGTTACCCATCTATCTCCCAGATTTCTTTAAATCTTTATTATATCTTGATTATACCTTACGCCCTAAGGTAGGAAGCGAATTAGAGTTGTATTGTACCGTTTCTGAAGGAGTCGGATAACTGGCAGACTAACATCGCATGTGAGCTGAGGTTGGATGGTGATGAGTCATTTGTAAAACAGTCTAGAGGCAGTAAGTTTTTGACTGGTGGCTTTGCGACCCACCTCACCCGGTGCCGTTATGGTCAAAATGGTATATTTCAGTTTGTTAAATTTTTCATTGTAATACGAAAGCATGATGTGCCTGTTATTTATTTTTAACATGATCTTCAAATCGGGTTTTGAATTATAATGAGACGAACGTTATATAAACTGTGAGTCCTTTGCAAAAGTATGCTCTTGGGATTCATCCCGAGATGGCAGAAACTGAAGGATTTCATGTTCATATGATGCTACTGTTTGGTAAATATTATGATGAAAACGATGATGAATAATATATAGAGGCATATTTTGTTCTTTAAACATTTTCTAGGGGTTAAGAATGCAATTTTATTAAAGATTGGTTGGACCACGTGGACCACGTGGACCACATCGACCACATGGGGTTATTATTGTCATTTCAACCTAGAATGAACCTAGATCAACTAATGTCTTTTTTCGCTGGACTATGATAGATTAAGTTTCATGAAAGAGTATCGGCCCATAATTTTCCCTTTTTATTTTTTCTAGCGGGTTATGGAACTCAGGTTGTGTCGGATTGAGATTTTTCCATCATGTTTAGAGGGGACCCAAACAAGCCAAGCCCAGTTGGGTCAAAGGTTGGGCAGGTCAACTAGTTTATGTCAGACTGACCCATTTTGATAGTTTTATTTGAAGTTAATATCGTCTATATCTACCTCATGGGCTTAACATACATAACTACCAGTCAGGGCGGACGCACATGAAGGAGGGGGATGACAAGTGTTATTCCTCAAACCACAATTTTATGTCCCCTTAAAATTACATTTTGCCCCTCCAAAATAAAAGATTATCCCCTTTACATTATATTTTTTCACTCTAAAATATTTTCCCACATTTTTTAATTTTTTTGCCCCTAGTTTTATGTATCTGTCGTTCGAGTGCTAGCCTAAGTACCAAGCTTGAAGCTTGTACTAGTTATCTAGTCATAGTAGAAATATCTATTGATTATTCTTAGTTTATTATGCCTGATAGTTTTGTTGCTTATCCGGGTAACCCTTCTGGTTGTATTGTAATATTGGTGCAAGCGGTTACACTTAAAGTCCAAATGGATTAACGGGTATAGATCGAAATAACTCTTGGAGAAGATTAATGTATGTGTGTGGTCTGGCTTCATTCCTTCTATGGTTAATATAACATATATTAAAAGCTTAATAGTAATTGTTATTGCAAGCGATTACACTAAATTTCATTCCATCGGTAATCTGCTTAGATTGTGCTTAAATAAATAAATATATATATATATATATGTGTGTGTGGTCTGGGTTCATTCATTCTATGATTAATATAACATATATTAAAAGCTTATTAGTAGTTGTTATTGCAACCGGTTACACTAAATTTTATCACATAGGTAATCTGCTTATGTATCACATTAGATTGTGCTTTTATATATATATAAACGGTTCCAATAACCTAACAATATCCAATAACATAATTTTATTGATTTTATCTGTCTAATATTTTAACTTCTTCATAATTTTTTTTAAAAAAAAAAAAATTTATAACATTTTAGTTGATTAGTACATATATAATTCATTTAATATCTAGAATACAAATGAATTTTAGTTGATTAAATATACATTTCATTGAATGGTGAATTTAATAAATGTAACAAATTATTAATTTATCAATTGATTATTATTTATTTTAATCAACCCGGAGTTAAAAGAAAAATAAAAAGGGAAAGAGCATGAAAAAAAAAAGTGAGAGAGAAAGCATTCAAAAATCAGGTAACGAAACTAAGCACTGGAATTTGGTTGCCTAATAATATTGGTTACACCAAACATAAGATTGGTTACACCAAACATTATATCTCTCTCAAGTGAAACGAGTGTAACAATAAGACCAAAAAACAACAAAGAGTGTCGTTTAATGTTTGTTTATCTTTCTTTTATAAAGTGAAAGACAATTGAAACAAACATTTTAATTTATCATGAAAAATAACATTATTTTATTAAAAATGGCATAGAAAAATAAGAATATTGGGCCATCTCTAACCCAAAACTTCATTTTAACACAAGTTTTGCACCAAAATAGTACAATTTATGCACCAAACACAAGGCGCTTCTACAACCTAACTACTTCAAACTTTAATTCAAAAGAAATATTCCTTACAATATTAACTTTAATTTCATTTAATTTATTACAATTTTATTAATATATTTTATTTGTATTATTAATTATTTAATTTTATTTTTAAATAATTAAAAAATTAAATTATGGTTTTGAGTTTAACATTCAAACTAATACATCAAATTTACTATCACATCCATAAAAATAATAATCATTCATTTTAAACAAATAAAAAATATTTAGCGTAGCTACAATGTCGCACCAAATTTGGTGTAGCACTATAGAAAATGTTGCGGCGTTGGAGAGTATGGGGACGCCATTTTGGCGTTGGCATCCCCGTTGGAGATTGCCTTAATGTCGTAAAATCTTATTGTTAATATTCGAACTGGGAGGTGATTTCATTCTCATCATGATATACAAATAAAATACTAAAAGACCCGTCAAGGGTTTTGATGTTGTCATTATTGTTGGGATTAATAAATAGGGAAAATTTTGGGCCGGTATCATTAGGTATAAGGTTTTTCGGTCCAGTCATCCAATAAAAAATTCTTTCAACTAAGTCCATTTTTGAATACAATGACCAAACTAACCCCATTTACAAAAATACTCTACACCGCATAAATAATTTTTACATGCACCAAAATAATAATTTTACATGCACCGCATGACTCATTTTCGCATGCACCGAGTGAGTAATTTCACATGCACCGCATGACTCATTTTCACATGCACCGAGTGAGTAATTTTACATGCACCGCATGAGTCAATTTTTACATGCACCGCATGATTTTACATGCACCATATGAGTAATTTTACATGCACCGCATGAATAATTTTTACATGCACCGCTCAATTTTACATGAACTGTACTAGTAATTTTACATGCACCGTCATTTTAACATGCACCGCATTAGTCTATTTTAACATGCACCATTCAATTTTACATGCATTGCGTGAGTAATTTTACATGCATCACATGAGTAATTTTACATGCACCGCATTAGTAATTTTACATACATCTCATTACTCAATTTTACATGCATCGCATGAGTAATATGCACCGATAGATTATGCATATTAAACTATCTCATATGTTTCTATCGGTGCATGTAAATCACATGCACCGATAGACACAGATGATACAAGTCCACCGCAGGAAAAAAAACTACCTCAACGCATGCATTTGAGTCTATCGGTGCATGTGATTTAGATGCATCGATAGACTCTACCGGTGTTATCTCTACCGGTGCATGTAAATCACATGCACCGATAGATTATGCATATTAAACTATCTCATTTGTTTCTATCGGTGCATGTAAATCACATGCACCGATAGACACAGAGGGTAACATGTCCACCGCAGGAAAAAAAACTACCTCAATGCATGCATATGAGACTATCGGTGCATGTAATTTACATGCACCGATAGACTCGATCGGTGCATGAAATTACATGCACCGACAGATTCAGTCGGTGCATGTAAAAATTAAATAATCAAAATCAAATAAAGCGATTGTACCACCAAATCGTTCTTGTATCAAATGATCGATTCAACAATATAAGCAACGGGAATGCAAACCGAATGCACGAATTGGAAGAAATTCAAAACAACGAGAATGAGATAAATGAATAATTTCCTCAATTTTTTAGATTCACGTTTTCTGCCCAAAGTTGAGTTTAAGAAAATTAATCCAAAATTCAACGAAAAAGAATTCAATGATTTTAGAAAATCACGATCGAAGAACGCGAGGCTAGAACAACTGAAATTCGATCAGAAGTTAGTCGCTAAAACAGAATTCAAGCAAACACCCAGAGAATTAGAAACAATTCACTGAGAGGGAACAAGGAATCAACAACAATCACAACACAAATTGTAAATACGACCACACAACACAACCTAATAAAGTGATTCCAAATGAAATTATCTCAATTTGTTCGAAGAATCTTTGCAGAATTGCGGAAAACAAAAATCAGAAACAAATCAGAAGCTTCTGAGGCAACGCGATGGTGGAAAGTAGGCAAAGGCTTGGGGATGAAGGTGTAAAGCAAGGGTATTTTAATCATAAATAATGGACTAATTATATTAGGTTTGATAAATTGACTTATTTGAAATAAATTTTCTAAAAGATGTATTTAGTTGAAAGAAGATTTTTTGGGGTGATTTAGTTGAAAGATGTTTTAAAAAGTGGTACCTTCTTGTAATATCCTCTAATAAATAATTGTTGGGTTTAATAGATAAAAGCCCAATAATTTGGTTTTATTTTGTTAATGAGAACAAAATTATGGTAAGTTAATTATGAATAGTCAATTAAGGTAAAGAAATCTCACATTGAAATTAGAGACGATTATGATTTGTTTATATTGAGAAATAAATTAATAAAGTGAATTAAGTAGAAAAGATGGGTGCCCCTCACGCGTCGTCGGTCCGTCCTTTCCGCTTGGCTCGGCTCGGCGCGGTGCGCCGTGCCTTGCGTGTCGATACCGCGAAGGCAGCCCTAACTATTTACTACTCGAATTTCTAAAATGACCTTTCACCTACCTGCATAATTAAGTTTTGAGACTTTTCATCAACTCACTAAACATTACACTTAATTTTCGAGACCTTTGGATGGTCTGCTGCTCAGCTATATAAGATGCTACAGCTCTATGTTTTCTTCAATCCGAAATCATTCTTCATTCATACATTTCATACTGTTTTAGAGTACTGCACACTACTAGTGTTCGAAGTGGTCTGCTCGGAGTTCTGCTTCAATCCGAACAGAGGAGATTAAACGTTGTACCTTGGAACTCATTTGTCCAGGAGGCCAAAAGCTAAAAGCGGGCAAATTTGAGTTTACGGGCACACGGCTTGATGTGGACTCATCCAGAATCGTGTCCAGATTCTTGTTGTTAAGTCTTCAGTTTATAACTGTTGTCGTAAGTCTAATGCTTTTGTAGTTCGATTTATTTGTTGTTCTAAGTATACTATTTCTATTTACAATATAATTTATTTTTATCACAATTGTTTAAACTGATTCAATCTTTCGATTTAAATAAACAGTACCAACAATTATCACAAAATCAAAGATCAAATTATATGCAAGTTCAAGCACTATCAAAAGTGGAAAGATTAAGTTTAAAGTGATCGATTAAATTCCAAGTACAAGATTAAATTAGCTAGTTATGGGCTGATTTTAGTTAATTAGAAAGACCTAATTATGTTTAGGGCAAAGTTCAGGCCGGTACCTTATACTGAAACTTTATTCATCCTAGTCCAGGAACAAAATTTGCAATCATTTAAGTCCACTTTATGTTAAAATGACAAAAGTGCCATTAATAAGAAAATGCGGCAATCTCAGAAATTTTCAATCTCTTCCTTTCAGCACTTCGTTCGAGCTCTTCCCTTCACCACTACGATTCAAATCTCCTCGTAAATCTCTCTTGCCAGTTAAGACTTCTTGCAGTTGGTTTTTCTCTTCATCTCTAAGATTTTCCGTTCCATCACTTCGTTCCAGATTTTTTTTTCAATTCTGGTATGTGTGTGTGTGTGTGTGTTTTTGTGTGTAAGTGTATATATGCTCTGTTTGTTGCATTTTGAGGTTTTTTAGTTATGATTCATTGATGTACGTGCTTCTTCGCTCATTCTCAGAATTTACAGCTTGAAACTTGCAACGAAGAAGATGACCCAGAGAAAAATTAATTGGTGCACGAAAATTATAAAAAGTAACCGGTGCACGAAAATTATAAAAAATAACTGGTGCACAAAAATTATTAACAGTAACTGGTGCACGAAAGATTGAAAATCGTTAACTGACGGACGGAAAATGAAAATTAGTAATTGGTGCACGAAAATTAAAATCATTAACTGATGCACGCAAATTGAAAATCAGTAATTGATGCATGAAAATTAAAATCAGTCACAGATGCACGAAACATAGAAAAAATATGTGATTCACGAACCATACAATTAAGTAAGTGATGCACGAACCATACAATTAAGTAAGTGATGCACGAACCATTTAATTTCGTGCACCAGTTATTTTATTTCGTGCACCATTTTGTTTTTTGTAAATTTTGTGCATCAATTAATTAACACAAAGTTTGTGCACCAGTGTTGTATTTTTGTGCATTAGTGTTATACTTTCATGCACCAATGTTATATTTTCGTGCACCAGTTACTTTTTATAAATTTTCGTGTACCAAGGTTATATTTTCGTGCACCAAAGATTATACTTTCTTGCACCAATATTATATTTTCATGCACCAGTTACTTTTTATGATTTTCGTACACCAATGTTATATTTTCGTGCACCAGTTACTTTTTATCGTTTTCGTGCACCAGTTACTTTTTATGTTTTTCGTACACCAATGTTATATTTTCGTGCACCAGTTACTTTTTATAACTTTCGTGCACCAGTTATTTTTTCTCTGGGTCATCTTCTTCGTTGCAATATCTTGCTGTCAGGATGTATTTGGAAATGAGCAAACAAGCATGGATTCCAATGCATACATTACTTCTTCATATATATGCATCAGTCAAAGCCATGAGAGTTTTTTTTTAAAAAAAAAACATACCAACAGACTTTCGCTATTTATAATTTAGCATGGATATTCAAATTTATAATTCACATACACACAGTATGCACACACACACACACACGAAGGAATGTGCAGAGCAGATTCAGAAATTATATGTGTACGAGTAGTCTAAGATCTTCTTCGATTCAAAAAGATTCCAAATGCTACGAAAATTTAGATGCTTCGATTCAAACATATTTCATGTACAGAACATTTTAACAAATAATTTTTAAGGACGAGGCGACGGGATGATAAGAAAATAATGATCTGAGAATCGCCTGAAAATTTTAGCAGAAAATTTAAGGTGTGGGGTGACAGGATAATGAAGAATTAAAGATCTTAATTAGGTTTAGGGTGTTTTCAACTGAATGGTATTTTGGTAATTAAAAAATACATTTTCAAACCAATAGTTAAAAAAATGAACTCATGTGAATATAATTTTCTCCTAAGTGTATTTTTTTGTAAGAATTTTTTTTTTTACAGATTTATTTGTAATAAGTTTCTATAAAAGCACATATTTGCAATTTCCCCTTTACGATTATTTATTTAATTCTTGTAGCTTTTATTTAGTCAATTTTCATGAGCTAGGCTGTGAGTTAAATTTTTTCAGCACATTATGGTTTTTAGTTGCTCTATGCATATATATGTGGGGATGAAATTGCATATGAACAACACATTTCATTAACAAAATTGAGGTTGTCTCAAGAATATGAACAATTCTTCTAAAATTTGATAAGGCTTACTCAGATGCGCGCGTATGAAATTTAGTAAGGGGACAAAATATATTAAAATAAAAAATGAAGGGCAAAAAAAAATTTTGGGAGAAAAATTACAATTTTCGATGGGAAAACTGTAATTTTCGGGGGTAAAATATAATTATTTTTTTTTATAAAAAAAGTATTTAGATAATACAATTTTTTTAAAAAAATAATAAAAAATAATTTGCAATTCGCCCTTGGTCTTTCTACACTATGAAGTATGATAATAATTTAGCTTTCGAATTTTTATTTCAATAGAAACTGTTCGGCTGCTTCTTTATGTTCAAAACCTAATCTGTCCATAATATATCAAATCAGATAAATGAAGATGCTGTCATCATTCATGATTCATTGATGTAAACCAAAAAGCTGTCGGGTAAGTGCCCGCCTTTGTCCTTGTTTAAGACTCATCTATTGAACGGCATGATAGTACAATCTATGTTGCATCGAAAATCCTAAAAATCACCTCATGTAGTATCGATCCTATTGGGCACTCCATAGACACAGACAGTGCATGACACGAGTGTGAACTATTGTAAGTTTTCAAAAATTAACTCCAACATATGTCGAATACGGAAGGATACGATTGGACACGACATGACACAAATCTTTTTAATATATACAGAAGATCAAGGGGAATGTGAAGTTATTAAAAAAACTAAATTATGTTGTCGTACATGCTTCTAGACATTCTTGATATTGCAAATCTCTCGCTTGATAAACCAGAGTTGGAGTCTGTTTTATTTGCTGATGAAGTTATTGAAGAATTAAGTGATGATTGATGTTTTTTTAGGTAGAATTAAATGACTTGATCTTTGACAAAATTTATTGTTTGTATTCCTCTTTTATGTTTATTTAGTTTGAGGGAATTTTGTGTATGATTTGATTAGTTAATTATGTATATTCAACTTTACATCATTTTTTTGTTCAAATGTTTGTTAATGAATTTTTTTCTTTAATTTCAGTGTATATATATAACATAAGTGTATATATAAAATATATATAAATAAAAATTTATTATCGTATCCTATATTCCTATACATATCGTATTTTGTAATTTTAGTAAATCAATGTTGTCGTACTCATAGTGTCGTACCTGAGTTGTATCCATGCAACATAGGAAAGTGGAATTTTAACTTAAAGGCCATAAAAGTTTAGTTTTGGGCCTAACAATAAACCAGAAACATAAACTTTATTTTGGGTCAAAGAGGAGTGTGCCTTACAGTGAACCCAACAATGCAGCCTAATAAACTAAGTTGAAATCTGAACAGAAAAAAAATGAGAAATGATAAAATAATTAGAGAATAATACAAAATTTAATGATTTAATTTTGGAAAAGAATTATAATAGGATTCATATTTGTTCTCATCCTTAATCCAATTAAATCATTGGATCATATTGGTCCTTTATATTTTAGGGGAAATTGCAAGGAAGTGCTCTTTTGGAAAACTTTAATCACTTAAGTGAGATTGCATTCTATTCCTTAGGCTTTTGTTTAGCTTACAAAATGGTCTCTACATAATATTTAATTATCTTTTATATTCTTATATTTGTAAAAAATTGACATTTAATGTCTTCTTTTTACAAGTCCCCGTTTTTACGATCCTTGCCAAAAAATGGTATCAGAGCCTAGGTTTATTCTGGAAATACTATGATAATATCTTGAATATTAATTTGTAACCTATACGGAGGAGACGATTCAAGAAAATTATGGACCCGAACGAATGTTCGAAGTGTCATTCTTACAGGTGGTATTTCCAGAAATTGAAAAAATTAAATCAGAAGCATATGGCAGAAGCTCAACGTTTCAGCCATAAGTGGAAACTTTTACGAGGAACAGGTTTATTAGAAACACCCGGAATAAACCATTACAAGAAACTCGAAAGGATGGCTAAGAGGCTCCATCAAGAGAACCTCAAACTACAGTTTGAGTTAGCTGAACTTCAGGAGGACGATCATCCTGAATATGAAGATGTGGTTCCAACCACCAATGATCCAACAGGGTCTGGACCGGATGATTAGGATGGGAGAACAACCTTTCGAGAAATCGAGACAGATTCTTCTAAGATATCCCAAGATCTTAGAGAAATCCAGAAGACAGTGCAGCGCTATGGTTACCTTCAATACCATGTCCCTGCCCAGATCCATCAGATTCAGAGTCAGATGGAGATTATGATTCAACATCAGAATGAGATTCTTGAAAACCTTCAAGATATTCAATCCCGAGTGAAGGAATTGGAGTCGAGGCCAAGTCCGACAGGAAGAAGGAACGGATGATGGTTGCCACCATCTTACGGAACAGAACCCCTTTTACACCAAAAAGGTAAAGCAGAGGAGGTCCGGAGGCCTTTGACGGAGACTGAAAAATGATTGCAGTCCTACGAGGAGAACCATTACATCCCACAAAGTAATGGAAAGAATCAACCTGGAAGATCTTCATGATCTTGCTGATTCATTTGTGGGATTAAATCTCATAGAAATCAAGACATGAGAGCTTGTACACAGACCTCCACCACAAGAGAGCTTTGGGTCACACAATCCACCCGAAGGAGATCAAAGTATGCCACACAGGGAAGATTTCACCTCAGCAACTTTGGATCTCCCAGTTGGAACAAGGAACCGTTCCCGAAGGCCAGATATTCATCAGACGCCCTACGGGAAATCGCAGCTAGATCAATCCATCCATATAGACTTATGCTCAACATGGATATTTTGAATTTAAAAAACTGAGAAATTCTTATTGATGAATGGGCTTCAGCAATGAGAATTACAGCAGGAACACTTGACTTAAGCAAAGAAGGATTCATTTTACTTCTAAAAATGAGTCTGGAAGGATCAGTCAAGATTGCCTAGGATCTTGGAGACCCAGGAACCAAGGAAGAAGTTTTAGCCGGAGAGTCCCTGAAAAAGATCGTGGACAAGATGACGAGATTCTTCAAAATCTGTTTCATTGGAATAAGCTATTTCGAAGGAATGGAGGAAGAGAAGGCTAAGAAATATAGACAAGCTCTAATTAGCCTGGAACTACATGACATCTGCTATATAGATGAATACATCAAACTCTTTACAGAGTATCGATGGAAGTCGAAGATAGCGGAAAAGGATGCAGCAGAGCTGTTCTTTGCCAAAATTCCGAGCCCATGGAGAGAAATGCTTATCCAGGAGTATACACCGCATGCAATCGAGACGCTGTCCAGGAGAATGTCATTTCTCAAAGTAAAGCTGGCGGAGTGGTGCTACCAAGCAAAGCTCCAGAAAAATTTCAAGAAGCTCAGAGGAATCAACAAATGGCTCCTCTTTGTTGTACGGGAAATGATATCCCTACAATCATCGGGAACTACCCACAAAGCCGAAAGATGAAGAAGCACAGAAGTCATCCATATGCCCGATGAGGTGGTTAAAAAAGAAGTAGGTCTTCATGGAGACCTAGAAAGTTCTGGTCGAAACAGAAAGCCCGAAGCTACAGATCGGGGCAAAGATCAGGACCAACAAGGAGTAGAATCTCGTCGACAGGTTCTAATCAAGCAAGTTCTAGCAGAGCACCAACAAAGAGAACTTTTAGACGCACACCTACTCGGGCAAATGAGAGTTTTAGAGATTGTCTGATGGACATGCGGAGCAAGAGGACATATCTCTACAGATTGTCCAGAAAACCAAAGCCGAGGAGTAAGACAGTTCGAACATACCAAGGAATTTGAGGATGCTGTCTATTTTCAGGATTTGGTGCAGGTGTATCAATTTGAGGATATTCCCTCAGATGAAAGCATCTACGAAGAAGAGATCTATTCTGAGGATGGAGGTGAATCTAGCTCAGAATCAGAGTGAAGGAAAGTTCCTTCAGCACGTGATTAGAGAAGAGCCATCGGAGTTTTTCTCGCATACCACGGTTTCTCATAAAACCCTTATGAGGATCATGAAAGAAGAGCCAAAGCTTCAAATGTATGATGGATTTACAATTGGAGCAATGGAAAAAGCCATGGATATGATTGGTCTTCGTAGCAGGAAGTATCAGATTATCCATAGGGTGACAACAGGTGAATTTGCGATCCCAATGGAATTCACGGGAAACCAAACTGAGATGCAGTTAATCCCTTACAGAGAAATCCAGGAGATTAAGAACAAGGTCAAAAGAGAAGTTGCTAACATGCTCTCATGGATTCATAATGGATCCATTAGAGTAATCATCAAGGCAACTTTCAAAGAAGGAATTGAATCGCCCCTCAACCTGGCGATCTTTGACAAGAGAATCCCGAACCTCAAAGATTCTTGTTTGGGAGCAGTGGTAGGAAATCTGTATGCAGGAAAGTTGACCTTCAACATCTACCTAAGGATTGCATACAATTTAGGAGATCGAGACTTCAACAAAGTTCTCACGTTTCATCAAGATTTTAAAAGAGAATATTTGATGAAAGAAGGGAACAGGCCTTACTCGATCACCTACAAGGTGTCATACGCACTCTCCAATACTCATCATTCCGAGGTATTCTTGAGAAAAGAATTCATAGAAGTCCCCAGAATCTTCGAAGACTTCGCCAAAGCGGTATTGCCGGATATTATTGATACTCCGACAATAGGGGAGATTGACATGAGGATACATGATCAACCTGTTCTGCACAGAAGCAGGAGCCTTATGATCGAGCCAAGAAGGATGTCTTTCCAACAGGATAGGCTAATCAGCAACTATTCAGGGGAAAACCAGAAGGCAGTCTCGAGCAGAATCCTGAAAATTCCTGATGTATTCAAAACAATAGGAAAACTGAAATGCCCAGAAGGCTGGAGTGAAGTGCAGATAGTTTTTGACATCACCGAGAATAACAATATCTTCCCTTGCGATGTCCTATATTATTTGCAACAACCTACAGTTGGCAAGTTTCAAGGAAACCTTCAGATTGGTGAAATTGATCTCACAATTGAAGGAATTGCCGGAAGTATCCCAGAACAGCTTATTCTAGGGATTGAATTTCTCGAGGAACATAAACCTTGGGAAATATTGCAAGATGGAATGGAATTCACGGTCGACGGAAAGAGATACCGAATTCGATGACCACCAGTCCATTCTAAATATACATCTCCGTTGGGATGTTATATGAGAAGTATCGGGCAGAATATTTTGCAGCCTACATTGATTCAGGAGCTGGAATATGCACTGCCAGACGAGAAATCTTCCCCAAAGAAGTTGGTGTTTAATTAACAGCCATTGTCGGAAGAGACTTTTCCAAACAGATCCTTATTCTTAATGAAGGGGTCCAAGGAGCGGAAAAAATTATCGACGGAGCAGGCGGTACCCCATGTTACAAAGTTAAAACTCCACCTATTTATTTCCATGACACTGGCGCCGATATGCTGTTGCGAAGCAATTTCCTACAGACATTCAAGCGGTTCACACAAGAGAACGAGACCATGAGACTTATTTTCACAACCCTTTGTGATCATAAGATTATGGTGCAGAGACTACGGGAGGCGTTTCATAGAAAATTCCCTATTAGTTTTCGCAACAAGCGTGGTGATGAAGGAAAACTTCGACACCCAAAGATGAAAGATCAGGGGAAATTTGGAGAGGCAATTCTTCAGTTCCGACAACAAGGTCCTAGTGCAAAAGGATTCTCAAACTTTTGACTGGGTTAATATCATATCTTTCAGAGAGCAGAATGAGGAAAGAATAACTCCAGAAAACCTGTTGCTACTGAAGAATGCGTTACGAGAAGAAGTTCCACAACCTGAAACTACCCTCGAAGAGCGAATCATTCTAGAGGATGTAAAAAGGAAGATTCGTAGGAACTACAACGAGGATCCACTAGCATGGTGGAACAAAAATGAGCTCATAGCCACTTTGAAGGTGAAAACTGGAAAAGAAAATGAGTTTGTTAGGTACAGGCCGATCCCCATGAACCAGGAAGATCGAAAGGATATGCAGACCATACTTAAGGAGCATCTTGACCTTAAGTTAATCTCAGCAGGTATTTCTCCATACAGCAGCCCAGGATTTCTTGTACGAAATCATGGAGAAATTAAACGAGGAAAGCCGAGATTGGTGATCAACTATAAAGGGATCAACGAAATCTTGGAGTTCGATGGATATTTTATCCCGAGCAGAGAACATTTGGTAAATAGCATCAAGAATGCCAAAGTGTTTTCTAAATTCGATTGTAAGTCTGGATTTACCAGATTAAAATGGAGGAAGCGAGCAGAAAGTTTACAGCATTCTCCACACTACAAGGACATTATATCTGGAATGTCATGCCAATGGGATTGTCGAATGCTCCCCAGATATATCAGAGAAAGATGGATAATCTTTTCAAGGATTACTTCAGCTTTATGTTCGTGTATATTGATGACATTCTTATAGCATCAAAAAACATGAAAGAACATCTTAAACATTTGGAAATCTTTTCAGATGTTTGTTACAAGGAAGGATTAGTGCTTTCCGAGAAGAAAGCAGTGATCGCTACAAGACAAATCGAGTTCCTTGGAGTTGAGATCAACGAATCTGGAATTATCCTGCAGAATCATATTGTTGAAAAAGTACAGGGATATCCCTCAAGGATTTAAAACAACTTCAGAGTTTTTTAGGAGTTGTTAATTTCGCTGGGATGTTTATCAACAATCTAGCAAACCACAGGAAGGTGTTCAGTCCACTACTCAAAAAGGATGTTAAGTTTGAGTGGAATGACGATCATAGACAAGCTGTCAAACAGCTGAAGGAGGTTTGCAGGCAACTACCAAAGCTTGCAATACCAAACGGCGAGGATGAACTGGTATTATACACAGATGCCAGTGATCATTGGTTGGCGGCAGTTCTCATGAAAATTACACGAGAAGGAGAAGTGCCATGCAGATATTGCAGTGGGATATTTGATAGCAGCGAAGTTATCAGATGACACATCAACGAGAAGGAGTTCTTTGCTGTTCAAAAGGCTTTTAAGAAATGGCCACTTTTCCTACTTGCAAAGAAATTTATCTTGAAAATAGATAATACGGGTGTCAAAGCCTTTTTAAAAAATAAAATTGAATCAAAACCAGAAAAGGCTAGACTTTTAAGATGGCAAGTTGAATGCCAATATTATGATTATGATATTGTCATTATAAAATCTGATAACAATATTCTTGCAGATTTTTTGACGAGAGATGGAAGCGAGTGGAGCTAATTCCATCATCACGAGATCAAAGCACCTCCGTGAAAATCTGGAGGAGTTAGACAAGAAGATCAACAGCCTGGTGATTAATTCACAGGTTGCGGGTCAAGTACATGAACTGGATCTCACGAAGGTCCAACAGGCTATGAAGGCTACCATGCAGACTCACACCTGTTTATGGGACAATCTTTATATTCCCCTCCGACGGGATGCTTCAGCAGTGAAGCTAAAGTCGTGTTTCAAAGAGCCGGGCTCATCAACCGGTGTGGAGGATTCAAGTACCACCACTACAGGTCCTAGTATTGATCAATTCGGGGAAGATACAGAAGGAAAAATTGATTCCAAGGTATCTGGGATATCTGAAGAATCAAGCCAACCCAGCACCTCAGGGGTTACAGAGGGAGAGATTAATCTTAGGCCATCGGCGGGCAAATCTAAGGTTAATACTAACAAGAATATGGTTTCGCCAACTTCCCCATTGCAGGAATATCAAAGATCATGGGAGAAACTTTGTACAAGAGTGGGTATAATTCCTGAAAAGATTACTGCAGACTGGTCAGGAAAATATCCAAGAATGTGAATGCATCCTGGTGTCAAACCAGAAAGTGTTCATGAGTGGTTTGATTTTGGGTGCCTAGCCTCAGTCTTTACCACAACACCAAGTTTTCCTGAAATCGTAAAATTACCGAATTGGATCTATGAAGGAGTGTATGACTCATGGCAAAATAATCATACACTTGGACGAGGAGATGTTCTGGAGCTGAAATTCATTACTGCAGCCCCAGAAATTACAGGAAAAGGTCTTCACCCTAGCTTTCATTTTGTAAAGTTACAGAGACCTAACTGGAAGGCGATGGATCAAATAAAACCACCACCTGAAGGAACAATACTAGTTTCCCCGCTCACAGAAGATGACATTACCACCAGAAGAGCATGGGGATTATGGGTCTGTCTTACTGAGATGGACAAGTTAAGTACCTGTTCAAAATGTTCCCAGAAAACAACGAACAGATCCTTCATGGTTAACTCCATGACAAGCCATACTACAAAATTTGCCGAGGAAATCTTTGAAAAGAAGAGGCAAATATTATGGGAAAACAAGATTCCGGCCACCAAAGACACTAGACCGAAGTTCTGCAACATGGCTCATGTGGGAAGATGGCAGGACTACATCTGCCCGAGCTGCCTAGAGCAAAAAGAGCCATTGTTTGGGAAAGGGTTCCCTGTCAAACTGGACCAGAAGAAAGAGGACAAAGCAGGACTGGGCAAACGTGGAAGATTCCCACGCGGACTGCAAAGGCCAAATTTTTAGGGACCACAGGGAGATAAGAGCCATGTGACTCTGACGAGGACCACTACCATTTGAAAAAGAAAACAAAATGGTAGGACCACTCTTCGGCCGAAAGTCGAAGGGACCACAAGATACCAAACAAGAGAGAAGACGCATGCAATGACGTCTAATTATAAACAAGAATTGAAGTCCGGATTCCAAATCCACCTCCAGACTTCTATAAATACCAAGGCATTCAGGAAGCTAAGGACATAAA
Source organism: Haberlea rhodopensis (assembly GCA_907163345.1). Taxonomy (NCBI): domain Eukaryota; kingdom Viridiplantae; phylum Streptophyta; class Magnoliopsida; order Lamiales; family Gesneriaceae; genus Haberlea; species Haberlea rhodopensis. Next base: position 3,302,630 of record CAJQUN010000026.1, on the reverse strand, counting down.
AAATTCTCCATAGTTTTCTGAAAATAAATATTGTAGTCTCCAAGCTTTGTAATCTTCAGCTTTCTTAGCTTGGTAATATTTTCTTTCTTTCTTTCATTTCATAAGTGTCTGTCTGTAATATTCTTCTGTTTGTTTAAAGTTTATGTGTTCTTGAGTCAAGCCTCATCTATATGAGAGGCTAAACAAGTCCGTCTCCTCCCAAAAGAAGACGTTTTAATGTAATAGATATTATAAGTATTCCAGAATAAAAATAAGGCTGTTGCCCAGCTATCTCCCAGATTTCTTTAAATCTTTTTTATATCTTGATTATACCTTACGTCCTAAGGTAGAAAACAAATTAGGGATGTGCTGTGTGGTTTCTGAAGGAGTCGGATAACTGGCAGACTAGCCTCACCCGTGTGATGATGTTGAATGGTGATGAGCCATTCGTAAAACAGTTTGGAGGCAGTAAGTTTTTGACTGGTGGCGTTGCGCCCCACCTCACCCGGTGCCGTTATGGTCAAAATGGTATATTTCAGTTTGTTAAAATTTTATTGTAATTCGGAAGCATGGTGGGCCTTTTATTTATTTTTAACATGATCTTCAAATCGGGTTGTGAATTATAATTAGAAGAACGTTATATGAACTGTGAGTCCTTTGCAAAAGTATGCTCTTGGGTTCACTCTAGATGACAGAAACTGAAGGATCTCACGTTCATAAATGCTACTGTTTCATGAATAATAGGATAAAGAAGATGATAAATAGTATATAGATGCTTATTTGTTCTTTAAACATTTTCTTAGGGTTAAGAATGCAAGTTTATTAAGAGTTGGTTGGACCATGTGGACCACTTGGACCACATGGACTACATGGGGGTTTTATAGTCATTTCAACCAAGAATGGATCTAAGTGAACTAAGGTTTTTTAACTAGACTAGAATGAATAAAGTTTCAGGAAAGGCTACTGGCCCGCAATTTTCCCTATATTTTATGAAAGGTAAACTTAGTAATTTCAAAGTAAATTTTATAATTCGGTCAACTCTATCTCTATTTATTCTAATCTATTTTAGTTAATAATAATAATAATAATATATTTAATAAATCAAAGACAATAATGTATCTGGATTGAAATTATATAAAAAAAACTAAAGTTTAACATACTTAAACTAAAAATAGTAGATCTAAGGAATATGTCCCCACATAATCTCATTGAGGTTTCCCAAGTTCATAGCCGCCATGCTGTAACACAAGGGTTAACAATAATTTCAAAACAACAATATATATGTTATGCCGTTAGATAACATGAATGATAAGAAGCATGTTAGTATAACAGTATATACATCAATATGCAACACATGCATAAACATGCCCCAATTGTAAGCACCTAGCCAATCATGCTAAGGCTACCCTTCACTCGTTCCCGGGTTCTCTAACCACTTCTCTGATACCACTAATGTAAGGACCCTAGTTCCTTACGTGCGGATTAAAGGCATAAATAGAGTTAATCACGCTATATCAGAGTTTAATAGTTCGTGTTGAGGCTTTGAGCCCTAAGGATTACATGCCAAGTTAAGGACTATCAAATGTATTAATTACATTCTCAAACAAATGAATGTTATTCCCTATAGCTTTACACTACTCATAGAGTAGATACTATACAAAATAATCCTATCCTTTTAATCAAAAACGCTCTTCACGAGCTCACCGCCTCAACCCGCCTTAGCCCCTTTATCATGCCAAAATGTACCTTCAAGGACAACCCCCAAAACATGAGCATAATATTATTCATATCCAACACAATATGAATATAAGGCGTAAATACATAAATCATAATAAAACACTTCATGTTTTTCCCATGCATTTTAAACGCTCCCTTTTTGGTTGTCCCTGTACCATAACTCATGAGTATAATCAATAGATTATTTAAGGGCTCACACATGTCATGACATAACACCATTCCATATTCATCAATTACCAATCCCTAGTCTGTTCATCACAATGTATTTTAATGCCCCTCGCTTCACATATAGGCGGCATAGAATAACCTCGCTTCAATGGACGGTACTTGACCGCTTTATTTTTAAACAATTATTTTTCAAAGATTAGTGTGAAGCGATTCTACCGCAAGTGCACGGTGTCAAGTTTTAGTATAGTGAAAATTAAGTACAGGTTGTCGAATCCACAGGGACTAACGTATAAGTACCAAATAAGATCAATCAAATTATATTTAGCCTACGATTAAAGGAGTTTGATAAACTACCACTAAATTAAACTAAAGAACAAAATTAAACGAGAAATAATGACTAGAATGGTTCCAGAAATGCAAAGGTAAGTGACTCGAGAAAATTACCAAGTTCGTCGTTCAATTATGTTATCTCTAATGATTCAATGGAATTCTCACCTTATTAACCAATTGATTTTAAAGGTGAAAGGTTTTCATGATTATTCGATACACTCTCTCGAGCTGTAACGAAACTAACAATAAATTAGAACAAGTCACTCTCGTGCACCTATTTACTAATTCAAAGTTGCTTAAATTATCAAAACCTATTAACTCTAAATCTTTCGATTTCAAGTTCTCACGTATGCGATATCATCTCTCGATCTCAATCGTAACATACATCATAAATTAATGGAGCGTGTTACAGCGTTATCTCTCGATCTCGGCTGTAACCCTCAAATTCAATCAAAGCCAGCTAGACTCTGATCTACACATGCAATTAATTTAGGAACAATAAATATCAATGCGCGCAAATATCAATGAATCAATAATATCAAACACAACGAACTAAAACTTCAATAATATAAACCAATTTTAATTCAAATCAATAACAGATGAGTTTTCTTGTCTCTCGACCTTAAAAACAACAAATGCAAATTGAAAATCAAATAAATTAAGTTTAGAAATACGATAAACGATGGATGAATCCGTGCGTTGCACCGTGATTTCTTCTCTTGTTCCTTCCTTGCACTCCGGAACGGATAGGCTCGACTTTGGACGAAGAACGGAGATTGGATCTCCTTCTTCCGGCGTTGGGCGGCGGCTAGGGCGGCTGCTCTTGACCTAAAAAGTCTGATATATTCTATCAAAATTCGTCCCAATTCTGTGGAAGAGAGTCCTCTTAAAAAGCCCTCAAAAAATCTCGATAAATTAGGAAAATAAAATCTTCAGATCTCGCGTCTCGATCGATCGATAATTTCACCGATCGATCGGTGCACTGTTCACGCCAGCTTTTGGAACTTACTGCCTCGCTCGATCGATCGGGAATTTCCACCGATCGATCGGGCCTTCGAAAATTCTGAGTCTTGCTACTGGCTGGCTCGATCGATCGAGAATAAATCTCGATCGATCGAGATCTGAAAAATCCACCTTCTTAATTTTCTTGTCTTTTACGCCTCGATTTCGCCCGTTATCTTCTCATTAGCTCATTTCTTCCACTTCTGATCAAATTTCCTGAAACACATGAATAAACACCAAAAAGCATAATATCATCCAGGAAAAAGTACAGAAAATGGGAAGAAATCACAGTTAAAATCACTCAAAATCTACGCCTATCAGTACTCCCACCCCTCGCTTCACATTTTAGCGGCAAATATTCTTTCCTCGCCTCATATTGTAACCACGCTTCAATGTGACATGCGGCACTCCCACCCCTCGCTTCACATTTAGCGGCACCAAATAAAATAGCGGCAAGCATTAAAATCATCAAGGGGATGACTATGACTAATGGGATGTGCACCAATAATCATCATAACCATATACAATCATCATGCATAATTCAACATGTATTTGCATCCACAATGCATAATTCCATATATACCTACATCCACAATGCATAATCAATGAGTATAATAGATACATGTACCGTTGGGTGCCCGTACGTCCTCTACATACCTTTCCAAAAGTGGAATTTGATATGGCTTCACTTCCTTGGTTGCGTCGCCACCTGGGATGGTTCTACACAATCACACAACCCCATATTAGAAGCCAAATAATAGCCAAATACCAAAAATTCGTCAAAAAAAATCCATTTTCCAAAATTCTGCTGCTGGCGATCGATCGCTGCATCGAGGCGATCGATCGCGAGCCTTACCGATCGATCGCTTCGATGTAGCGATCGATCGCCTGATCTTTCTGCCTCGCGGCAATCGATTGCGCCATATATGGCTATCGATTGCCTGCCTTGCATTTTCGCCACTGCCCTTCGGCGATCGATCGCTGCATTTGTAGCGATCGATCGCCACCTGCTGTGCGCGCGATTTCTCCATTTTTGTGCCATAATTTCTTCCCCATTCTTAACAACACATACACCAATAAACCAATAACATAAAAACACTATAAACCTTCAACAAACATCACAATACTACCAAAATCCAACACCCAACCAAAATAATACCAAACCCAACAAACCCATCTCAAAAACTCAAATATCAAACCCAAATCAAAATAAATCCTTGCAAAAACAACAAGGAAGGATATATACCCTTCCTAGACCTCAAATCTTACCAAGAATCACACCAATGGAGTTTTTGCAAAGGTTTCTCTTCCACTTTAAAGCCAAAATCGAAAATGGGGGGAAGGGGTTAGGGTTGGGAGAGAAATTGGGGATTTTGTAAAGTGATGGGTAAATGTGGGGTAATTGGGTTATAAGGGTTTAATTAAAAATCATACCCCAAAAATTAACATGATGTATAAAATACCCAAACATGGTATTTTAAAAGCATTTTACCAACATGCACCCAAAACCTCAATTAAATCCATGATTTCCAATTAATTGCCAACCATAACAAATAAATCATGCTAATACCCAATTCTCCCAACATGCACAACATGCACCCCTGAAGTACACTCCCTGGTCACGCCTACCATGTGACTAAGCATTTCCTCAAGATAATTAATTCCAACACATAGATCAATTATCACCATAATTAATACCCAAATTGCAATTAATTATTTCGGGGATATCACAATACTCCCCTACTTATAAGATTTCGTCCTCGAAATCGCATGCACTTACCCCAAAATGAAACTAAACATAAATAACATACCAGAAAATAGTTCCGGGTAGTGCTGCACCATATGCCGCTCCGTCTCCCACGTAGCCTCATCGACACTCCTGCGATCCCAATGAACCTTGATCATATGTATCACTTTGTTCCGAAGTCTGCAGACTGCTCGATCCAGAATTCTAACAGGCCGTTCCACATAAGATACATCAGATTCTAACTGTAAGGCCCCAACACTTAAACTCGTCATTAGTTCATTTATGACGTCGTATGTGTATAAATTTTTCATTTTATTTTCATTCTTTAAAAAGAATCATTACATGTTTCCCATAATCCCATGGCATAAATAATGTCCAACATTATATGATCATCTCTACCTACAAATAGACTCAAGGATTTCACCCAATACCATCCCCATTACACCACTTTTACATTGTGGGTTTTTATAAAAATTTTGGCAGAGTCTCCCCACAAACTGAGCTATCCGGAAATAAAAACCCATCACATAACATAACTCCCGACCAGGGACAACACAATACTAAACAGAATACAGAAACACTAAGTAAATTCCCAGCCAGGGAAGACACCACACTAATAAGACAACAAAAGTGGGTTTCAACACCCTTATACAGTCCATATACAGATATAAGTGCTCACAGAAGAGCAACGAATAACGGATACACATCTGGATGCATAATTAGTATATATACCAACCGCTCAACCTCGTATATCGGCTCAATCTCATACTATGCTTCTGGAAGCATCATCCAACAAGGTTCGAGCCTAGCACTCCAAAGCAGCATCGTACCTGTTGTACCTGTTTCAACAGAAACAGCCCCCACACAGGGTGAGCACACTCCCACTCAATATTCAATCACAAATTAACATACAAAATCATAATGCAATAATTTAAATTATTCAAAACTCATAAAGTATACTCCCTGTACAATTCCGAATTTGTATAGCTTCCACACGCTGTTCCTGTTTCAAACTCACGCACCTTCATAACGTCAAGTTTAGTATTATCACTGAAAATGTGATACTCAACAACGCTTATGGATTCAATACAATGACAGTATATCATTTATGCTCAAACATAAACAGTTCAACATCAATGTAAACCTGGTTATCCCACTATCTCATTCTCGATACTTTCTCATATCGCTCATGCCCACGGCATCACTACTCAACAAGTAAAATTGGATCACGTACCACTACATGTCCACCATAACTCGTATATGAAACTCAATTATTAAAGTCAAACACTTACCTGAATCATCATATTCAAAATTGCATGTATACATGAATGTATAGATACTAGATATACCTGCTTGTACGTCACCACGTACCTTATAATCTGTGTTTACCGTTAATTCACCCTCCTTGTTGTCCGAGAGCTCAAGAAGACTCCACACGATATACACGAAACCGAGCCAAAGAAAACCAGGCGAGAGCCCTCCTAGCGTGAGGATGAAGACGCGTGAGAGTGGGAGGGGAAGAGGAGGTAGGCGGCTGAGAGAGTGAGGAAAAGAGAGGAAATTTTGTGTTTTAATTTTAAACCCTAGGTTAAATCTCCACCCTACAATTATATCATCTCAACCCTTGATTAATATTTCAATTTAAATTTCAACTCAAATAATATATAAGGAATTCCCACGAATTTAATTTACACCGCAAGTTCAACCCGGAATTATTTATTCCAACCCAGACCGAAATCCGATACCAAAGAATTAATTCCCGACACATCATATAAATATCATAATTAAATCCATTTGACGATTAATAATTATTCCGGACATCACAATTCTCCCCAACTAATAAAATTTCGACCTCGAAATTTAACTGCATGCTTACCAAGCCAACTGTAAATTTATGTAGTGTTATAGAGCTCAAATCTGTATGACATCATCGTTCGAATCACCGTGGCTCGTAAACGTGGCGTACCACATCAATGATCTCAAGACTGCAAGTTACATCACTTTACCATATTCCAACATCAACATTCAGTGAGCTAATATATATATGAATACCCTTATTCATATAACTCGTTATGAAATTAACATCATCGTACTTTAGCCATTAAGTGCTCTTTATTATGATATGATAAGTTATCGTTACTAGCATACTAGCATAATTCGAAGATTAGTATCAACATGTTAACAATTATCAAGTGCCATTAATTCGTAAAAGTCAACACTTACAGTGTTTAAGCATCAAGCTTCTTTGTCATACTTCAGTACCTGCGTACGTCCATCGGTACATTTTCCTTGTACAAAATCTTAATCCGTCATAGTTTACTTTCCTCATAGTACACATCATATAATCGCTAAATCATGCCATCCATGCATATCATGTGTATATAAGAATGTATGACAATACACCAACCTATATCGTATAAATAACTTCATACCTGTGTTGTTGCAAATGTATGCAACTTATACCAACATCACCACCATCGTCCGTATGAAGTAGCGGTACTCTTGAGCCTTTACGCATCGACATCTCATATATTATCTCCTGGCTATTATCCGGTGCAAAGTAATTACTAGAAAACCCATTAGTAGTTCTCACATACATATATCCACATTATACGCACCAACAGCCAAAGATCATCAATATCAAATAATTCGTCTCATACTTTTATAGACGGAATCATCTATAATACACAATGGCATCATAATATCATGTTAATCACATCACTCACATACTCTTAAGTATCAACATTTCCGCACTACTTCACCCAACTATTATTTGTCATAGGACAAGTACAAAATAAACTCGTTAGTATTTCTCAAATACTAGTAACATAACACGTACATTGTCATTTACGCATTTCGATATTCATAATGTTCTGTCATCAAACATTAATTCCCTGCATTAGAAGTTTCTCGCAGTTCTATACACAACATGCTACTGCACACTATCACATAGGGTGATTGAAATTTAACATAAGAATCAATTGCATGCTTCAATGACGCAATTTATATCAATCTTTAACTCATCCTCAAAACATAGAAATTCATTAATCATGAATGTTCACAATGATCACATGTCCACACACGACATTCGTAGTAATCACGCGTCATCCTGCGACATACTCATTAAACTCATGTCTATCTGATTGTATTCCATTCAATATAATAGGTGATTAATCAATTATTAATCCTACCACATACAAAACTAGCATGCTTTCACAACAATCATCACAAAATGATTAACATCTATTTTCAATATCTCATCACTACACACCGTAGATATGAGAGTGTTATCACAGAGGTTACACCCCTTCTTGCCTTATTACCACAACAAAATATGAATGACATATCTAGGTTCCACTTCAATTCCATTATCAACTTTTCTACATGTACATGATTTCAAAATCAATATAAATCAACAAAATAACTCGAATCAACATATATCAATATGTTCGACCAACTGAAACGGTTTACCTCGATACTTCGTCCTCCTGGATCGATCCAATATCTTCTTGGGCCTAAATCATATATATCCAACGAGCAATAACATAACTGTACATAGCACAACTTCTATTGCCATCTTGGGCCTAAATCATATATACCCAACGAGCAATAACATAACTGTACATAGCACAACTTCTATTGCCATCTGCAATCAAAGCATCATTAATACTCATTCTTTTCCACCAAAACTGATCACGTAGATCCTTATACATCTTCTTCCCACCTGGGTGGATACTAAGTCTGCTACTATGGGCTCGCTCCAAGATCCCTCTATGCAAGTCTCGGAACCGCCCAACGGCTACCCAATCTCAAGGATCCGTCCTCGGCCACTCTGAACTTCGATGGCTGACCAAGATGCAATAAAGATAACCATCTCTGAATCTCGTCATCTGACTTCTGGGCTCTCCTGATATTCTCATAGATATCTGGCTCAGCTAATGAGGTCGATACATACACATGTGATGTATCTATGTCAAAATCATAGCCCAGATAGCAATAGGAAGTCATCATGGTTGACAAATGGATGACGTCCTCAGCAGTACTCCTCACTTTCCGGCTCAAAGCGTCTGCTGTCAAGTTAGCTTTTCCAGGATGGTACTCAATCTCACAATCATAGTCCTTGAGTAAGTTCATCCATCTTCTCTGCCTCATGTTCAGTTCTGCCTGAGTGAATAAGAACTTCAGGCTCTTATGGTCCGTGTAAATGGTAAACGACGTACCATACAAATAATGCCTCCAAATCTTCAGGGCAAAGATGATAGCTGCCAATTCCAAGTCATGGACTGGATATCTAGTCTCATGCGGCTTCAACTGCCTCGATGCATAAGCTACCACATGCTTATCTTGCATCAATACACACCCAAGGCCCTGAAGCGATGCATCAGTATAGAGGACAAACCTAGTGTTCTCCGAAGGAATCGCCAACACAGGCGCCGTCGTCAACCGGTGTTTCAACTCCTAGAAGCTCTCCTCACAAGCTTCTGACCAAAAGAATGGTACTCCCTCCTGGGTCAACTGTGTCAACGGCTGGGCGATCTTTGAAAATCCTTCGACAAAGCGTCGATAATAACCGGCCAAACCAAGGAAGCTCCGTATCTCGGGTACAGAAGTGGGTGCAGCCCACTCCATCACAGCCTCAATATTCTTAGGATCCACCGATATCCCACTGCTAGATATGACATGCCCCAGAAACACTACACTGCTCAACCAAAACTCACACTTGCTGAGCTTGGCATACAACTGGGGATCTCTGAGAATCTGGAGCACTGTCCTCAAGTGTTTCGCATGCTCTTCTTCACTCCGTGAGTAGATGAGTATGTCGTCAATAAATACAATGACGAACTGATCAAGGTATGGTTGAAACACTCTGTTCATCAAGCTCATAAAGACCGCTGGGGCGTTCGTCACACCGAACGGCATCACTAGGAACTCATAGTGCCCATATCGAGTCCTAAATGCTGTCTTCTGCACATCCTCCTCTCTGACCCAAATCTGGTGGTACCCGGATCTCAAATCAATCTTGCTATACAGCTTTGTGCCTTGCAACTGATCAAACAAGTCGTCAATCCTTGGGAGAGGATACTTGTTCTTCACTATGGCCTTCTTCAGTTGCCGGTAATCGATGCACCCCGCATCGAACCATCATTATTCTTTACAAAGAGAACCGGTGCGCCCCATGGCGATACGCTAGGGCGTATATATCCTTTATCAAGGAGTTCCTGCAATTGCTCCTTCAATTCCCTTAACTCCGCCGGTGCCATCCTGTAAGGTGCACGAGAGATAGCTGATGTCCCCGGTAATAACTCAATCCCAAACTCGACTTCTCTAGCCGGTGGGAATCCTGGGATCTCCTCCGGGAATACATCAGCAAATTCTGCTACCACTGGTACATCCTCAACTCTCAACTCTTTATTCTTTCCCGACATGTCCACGGCATAGATGAGATAGCCCGTGTGACCACGTTCCAACAACTGAGACATTTTGATTGCCGAATCAACGGAATCTTCGCACGAGAACCGTTGCCATAAAAAGTCCACTGTATCCCCAAATCAGATCTGAACCTTACTGTTCTCTGCCGACAATTTACCACTGCCTGATATCTGTTCAGAATGTCAATGCCCACAATGCAGTCAAAGTCTGACATGCCCAATACAATCAAATCTGCCTTCAATTCGTTGCCCTCAAAATAAATGAGGCAATCCGCAAGAAATTGATCGGCAATGACACTTCTTCCAGTGGGTGTCGAGACCATGAGAGGCATGGGTAACGAAGACGTGCGCATATGGTGTCTCTCCACAAAACCAACAGATACAAAAGAGTGGGAGGCACATGTATCTATCAAAATAAAAGCAGGGTACGTAAATAAATGGCACGTACCGGCGATCACCTCCTCCAGGGCTGCCTGGGCCTGCTCTCTGGTCAGTGCATACACCTGCCCCTGGGACGGTCCCACTGTCTGACCTCCCGATGGTCGAGGCATAATCTGCTGCCTCTGATGCACCGTCCTGTCCTCAAATCTCGGCCTGTTCCCTTGAAAATCTGACTGTCATCCCCGAGTGGGGCAATACCGAGAGATGTGGCCTATCTTACCACAACTGTAACAAGCAGGGCAATTGCTCGAAGAGTGTGGCCCTCCACAATTGTCGCACCTTGTCTCCCCCGATCTATTTCCTTGTATAGGCCCTCGGTTGGTCGACCAATTGCTCTTCATGCTCTCTTGCTTCCGACCAAAATATTTCTTTCCACTGAACCGTGAGGATGATAAAGCACCACGAGGCTTAAATGACTCTCCTCGGGGCCTCAAGCTATCAGTAGCTTGCCTCTGTTGTGGCACCTGTGAGGGTACAGCATTAGGATAGGCCCCAACTCCGATCTCCGCAAGTTCTGCTCTAGTAAGAGCATCATCAAAGGAAGTGGGGTTGTTGATGATAACCCGGTCAAATAGTTCCGGCCGTAACCCCTTCAGAAAGTGCCTCATCTTTGCATGTCCGCTTGTGGCAATATGCGGGACATACAGCAGCATTGAAGAGTAGTGCATAGCATAGTCTGACACTGACATACCTCCTTGCTTCAAGTTTGTGAACTCATCTTCCTTTATCTGTCTCGCAGCCGCAGAGAAGTACCGGTTCAGAAACCGGGTTCTAAAGAGAGTCCAATCGATCAATACACCTTGAGCCCTTAGTTCCATCACTGTAGTCTTCCACCACATGGAAGGTTTCTTCGCTAGCTGGAACTCCGCCAATCTCAGCCATGCCGTCCTTGCACAAGGAGCAGACACAAAAATCTGTTCCAGTCTTTCAAGCCATTCCTCAGCCTCTTCCCTTGACTCTGTCCCCTCAAACATAGGCGGGTGGAAGGTCAGAAACTGAGTCAAACTGATCTAACTAGGTAGTAACAACTGAGCCACTGATTTCACACCTACAGCTGGTGGAGGTAAAGGGTTTGTCTGACCAATGCTCGCATTAACACTGCCAACGTCACCCACCTCTTCATTGAGGTTTCCCAAGTTCATAGCCGCCATGCTGTAACACAAGGGTTAACAACAATTCCAAAACAACAATATATATGTTATGCCGTTAGATAACAGGAATGATAATAAGCATGTTAGTATAACAGTACATACATCAATATGCAATACATACATAAACATGCCCCAATTGTAAGCACCTAGCCAATCATGCTAAGGCTACCCTTCACTCGTTCCCGGGTTCTCTAACCACTGCTCTGATACCACTAATGTAAGGACCCTAGTTCCTTAAGTGTGGATTAAAGGCATAAATAGAGCTAATCACGCTATATCAGAGTTTAATAGTTCGTGTTGAGGCTTCGAGCCCTAAGGATTACATGCCAAGTTAAGGACTATCAAATGGATTAATTACATTCTCAAACAAATGAATGTTATTCCCTATAGCTTTACACTACTCCTAGAGTAGATACTATACAAAATAATCCTGTCATTTTAATCAAAAGCGTTCTTCACGAGCTCACCGCCTCAACCCGCCTTAGCCCCTTTATCATGCCAAAATGTACCTTCAAGGACAACCCCCAAAACATGAGCATAATATTATTCATATCCAAATGAATATAAGGCGTAAATGCATAAATCATAATAAAACACTATAAACCTTCAACAAACATCACAATACTACCCAAAATCCAACACCCAACAAAAATAATACCAAACCCAACAAACCCATCTCAAAAACTCAAATATCAAACCCCATCAAAATAAATCCTTGCAAAAACAACAAGGAAGGATATATACCTTTCCTAGACCTCAAATCTTACCAAGAATCACACCAATGGAGTTTTTGCAAAGGTTTCTCTTCCACTTTAAAGCCAAAATCGAAAATGGGGGAAAGGGGTTAGGGTTGGGAGAGAAATTGGGGATTTTGTAAAGTGATGGGTAAAGATGGGGAAATTGGGTTATAAGGGTTTAATTAAAAATCATACCCCAAAAATTAACATGATGTATAAAATACCCCAACATGGTATTTTAAAAGCATTTTACCAACATGCACCCAAAACCTCAATTAAATCCATGCTTTCTAATTAATTGCCAACCATAACAAATAAATCATGCTGATACCCAATTCTCCCAACATGCACAACATGCACCATGAAGTGTACTCCCGGGTCACGCCTACCATGTGACTAAGCATTTCATCAAGATAATTAATTCCAACACATAGATCAATTATCACCATAATTAATGCCCAAATTGCAATTAATTATTTCGGGAATATCACAGATTTAATAGCAATGTGCGAGAATAGAGAGAACAATAAATCACATCCACTACCTCCGCCATTGGCCACCAGTGACTACTTCAAACTGATGGTCAATAACAATTATTTTGGGACCGCTCGCCAGACTATCAATGCCAACAAATTTGAACTTAAGCCTGCATCGATAAGTGGTGCAACAGAATCAGTTTGGTTGTTCCACTGTTGAAGACCCCAACTTACATATGAAAATGTTTTTGGAGATAACTGATATCGTAAAAATGAATGATGTTCCAGAAGACACTGTGAGGCTGCGTTGTTCCCTTTCTCTCTTAGGGATCACGCAAGGAGCTGACTACAATCTCTTCCAGATTGTGGTATTTGCACGTAGCAGACATGGCAACGAGGTCGTCAATCTCGCATTCGAGTTGATTTTCGTAGCCGTCTTCAACAAAATTCAAAGCAAAATTGTATAACTAGTCTAAACTAATCTACTCTAACTATCTAATGACTCTAAAGTCTGATCTTTTGAGTTATATATATACATGAGGCTAATAGGTAGGTTAGAATCCATGTTGGAAATAAATAAATCAAGTTTCCAATTTTTCCAAAATTCCATGGCGCTAGGGCTCGGCTGGATGGCACTAGGGCGCCTAGCATTCTGCCTTGGCACACATTTTCCAGGCAGACAGGCGCTAGGGCGAGGTTTGACGGGCGCTGGGGCGCCTAGAATTCTGCATGCTACACCACAATTTAGTATTTTGACCATAACTTTCACATACGATCTTCGAATTAAACGAATTAGCTGTCCACACGAAGATAACGGAAAGTTCTACAACTTCTATTGACCACATTTCCAAAATATTGCTCGGACATGAAGAAAATTGAGGAAAAATGAGTGACATATGTCTTGGATTCCGATTTTTTCTATTTTCTTCAACTTTCTTCATTCTTCCATCATTTAGCTCGATTTCTTCATATTTTCCTACATATTACCAAATGTATGATTAGAAACTATATACATCAAGTTAATCATCAAATTATGTCTAATCATTGATAGTTAGATGCATAAAACATGTCTATTTCTAGGCACATCACAATATATAGCTAGAATCAAAAGCTGGAAGTTTTCACAAATCTTAATGCAAAATTAATTGTTAAATAAGTATGCGAGAATGACTTATTGCAATTTGATTTTAGATTTAATATAGCTCGAGAGAGTATGTCAGATAAAATCGGAGAACTCGTCAACCTAGAATCATATGATAATCAGTCGATATTAATGAAAGAATTTTAGGGGATTATATAAGTGAACCAAAGTCTTGATAAATATTCTCTATTGATTCTTTGTTTTTAGCGTTTGTGGATTTATTTCTTTATTTAATTATTTGGATGAATTTTTTATTGTGCCTATTTCAAACTATTAATAATTTATATAATTATAACAATAATTGGGGATTTGAAATGATATCTCCCAAACCCTATATAAGCCGCACCCCGCGACAAGATATCACAAATACATACCGAGACTCGGAATTCAGATAAAAATGGCGATCTTCAAGATTTCCATGTGCGTATCCCTAGCATTCGTAATACTAACAGGATCCGGCTTCGATTACGTTTCAGCTACGGAGAGTAGCTCTGCAGAAGAATCCGAATCTACAGAGTTCGTGGTGACGTTGGACCACTCCAATTTCACTGATTTCGTTGCCAAACACAAGTTCATCGTCGTTGAATTCTATGCCCCTTGGTATCTCTTTGGTTTTGATATTTTTCTTTTTTTGAAATATTATTTACGTGTTTATCTTCTTGGATTTGTCTTTTTTGTCTTTTATTATTTTTTAAATCGAGGTTTTGGGTTTGCATTTGGTTGTCCACTTGTTTTGTCAAGTGGCCTAGTTTTGTTTAGTGTTTGGGGTATCATTTTTATGTTTGTTTTTTCCGGCTGCTGCATCTTAATTTTTAGTTGATTTTGGTTTTTTTTTTTTTTTTTTGGTTTTTCTTTCGTAATTAGGATGGTTCGAAGTGTCAATCTTTGATATAAACGAGGATATTCTGTTGCTTTGTCAAACTGGAGAATCTTTATTCCGCTGAGAAACTGAAACATTAACGTATAATGATGAAGATCCGTAAACAGAAAAATAACATTTATGAAGAGATCCGTTGAACTGAAAAAAGTAAATATATTTAAGCAAACTGTCTTTGACATTAAGATTTAAAGTTTTTTTTCCTATTTAAATCTTTCATTGAAAAATGTCTCAGAAACGAACATTTATTAGCTATCAATATTTTTTTAGCAAGCTATCAATTTTATTTGAATCCTGTTGTAGTGTAAGTTAGAATATTGGTTTCTCTTTCTAACAACAATTTATTATGTGAAAACATACAATGGTTCTGCTACAATTATGACAAAAAATATTGTTGTGACCGGTATGAAGTTTTTTTTCCTCTCAATGAAGTCGCTACACTTAAAATCATCTCATCCAATAATACAAGCTGGTGTTGATGTTCATATATTGTAACAGGTGTGGTCACTGTAAGAAACTGGCTCCCGAGGTAATGATATTGTTTTTCTAAACGATTGTTGCGTTTTTTTTTCTGGGAAATGTGTAGAGAATTCTTTTGATCTGTTTTAAGTATCTTTTATGAATTTTCAGTATGAGAAGGCTGCATCTATTTTGAGTAAGACTGAGCCTCAAGTTGTCTTGGCAAAAATAGATGCTAACGATCAGAATAACAAACCCCTAGCTAATGAGTACGAGATTCGAGGTTTTCCCACTCTCAAAATACTGAGATATGGTGGTAGTGTTGTTCAAGAATACAAAGGACCCCGCGATGCTGATGGTATCGTCAGTTATCTGAAAAAGCAAAGTGGTCCTGCTTCAGTTGAATTTAAATCACCTGAAGAAGTAACTTCTATAATTGAAAGCAGTAAGATTCTTGTTGTAAGTCCGCTCTCACTTTTTTTCAAACGCGTGTTAGTGCTTCAAGTATGCTAGATTTAGGTTTCACGTGCTCTCTTTAAATGTATAGGTTGGAGTGTTCCCAGAACTCTCTGGAGAAATGTTCGAGAATTTTACAGCTTTAGCTGAGAGATTACGTGATGACTGTGAATTCGGTCATACTGTGGATGCCAAACTTCTTCCACATGGAGATGTATCATCTGGAGGACCTTTTGTTAGGTTGTTTAAGCCTTTTGATGAACTCGTTGTCAATTTCGAGGTATAACAGTGATGAGATCTCATGTTATAAAATCTTCTTTGGAAGTTATATATGTTCTGTTCTCTTCAATAAAAAATTATTGCATTCCTAACCTAGTAACTGACATTCTTGCTTGCAGCAATTTGATGTGGATGCTTTAGTGAAATTTGTTGAAGAAA
This sequence comes from Haberlea rhodopensis, assembly GCA_907163345.1. Taxonomy (NCBI): domain Eukaryota; kingdom Viridiplantae; phylum Streptophyta; class Magnoliopsida; order Lamiales; family Gesneriaceae; genus Haberlea; species Haberlea rhodopensis. Next base: position 3,286,062 of record CAJQUN010000026.1, on the reverse strand, counting down.
CAAGTGTTCCTACTCTAACTCTTTTTGACAAAGATCCAAAGCACCATCCTTTTGTTATTAAGTACTTCAACAGCCCCAATGCCAAGGTTAGCTGCTTTTACTATTTCTTTCTATACGTACATTGGTACTTACGAGGTAATCTTGTAATATAAATAAAAGAATCCGTTTATAGATTCTTCAACCTGCATGGCTTTTGTTAGATTTGTTTTTCTGCTCATCTGAATGTATGCGTTTTTTGTCTTCTTCTTTTTATTCTTCTTAGTTTTCCTCCTTCCTCCTTTTTCTGCATCTTATCATGAATAAGGATAATTGGAATATGTCATAGTTTTTTTTTTTTTATGTTCTAGGACCAGTTGCTGGATGAAAAAATGTTTTTTTCTGTACTTCAGCGCCTTCTTTTATGTTATCTATGGATGAAATATCATGTTTTTTTATTGTTTTGCCAAGGCCAGTTACTTGATGAATTTTTTTTGGTTTGGCAGGCAATGTTGTTTCTCAACTTCAGCAACGCGCAGTTTGATGCTTTTGGATCAAAGTATCGCGATGTGGCCTTGCGGTACAAGGACAAGGGTTTAAGTTTTCTAATGGGCGATATTGAAGCTAGCCAAGGTGCCTTTCAGGTTGTATATATCAGCACCTTGTTGTTGAGCCATTTACTGAATATCTTTGCTAATCTACTGTCGCTGCCTGAAACGATCAGTATTTTGGAATTAAAGAAGATCAGGTTCCACTCATCATTATCCAGAAGACTGACGGGGAGAAATATCTCAATGCAAACGTCGAGCCCGATCAGATTGAATCATGGCTAAAGGACTTTCAGGTAATGGTTTCTTCATTTATTTCACTTTCTATTTAGTTTTATCCTTCCTTTCACCTATGTCTCTTCATTTTAGATGAGAAAACTTCAATGATATCCTCAGTAGACAAGTCGGGAATAGTTAATCTCAAAAACTTGCATCATATTCGTTTATTTTATTAAGAATCTTAAATGTTTTTTCTGCTCCAATATTTACTGTTTGCATACTGCTTCTTTACAGTAACTAACTAGCATTTTATAATAACACATGAAGGACGGTGTTGTGCAACGGTACAAAAAGTCGGAGCCTGTTCCTGTTACCAACGACGAGCCTGTTAAGGTGGTGGTGGCTGACAGTCTGCAGGGCATGGTTTTAAGTTCTGGAAAAAATGGTGAGTTATCATTCATGTTATTTTTTACATTTTCTTCTACTTGAAAGTGCTACTCGTGAGGGTCTGACATTTAAAATTGTTTTTGCTGAAATCACTTCAAATTACCTTGTTGCACCATTTTAAGTAAAACTTCCGTTAAATTTTGTTGACCGGCTCATAATTGTTTTCGTGATCCGTTGTGTTTCTGTTTCTCTTTCTTAGAATGCTATTATCTCTATATTGTTCCTGTTTTAATGTGATGAGAAACTTTTTCCTTCTATGTCTCTCATTTACAATTATAGACCACTGCTTGAATTTTTTTGTGGTTGCACATGTTCGTGTTGCACCATGATCAAGTTTTCATAATCTCATCGGACAAGAAAGAGATTTTCAATAGAAGTTATTTCCTTTGGTAGCTTCATGTTATGTTATTCTTTGCATTACACCCATATGGGCAAAATTTGTTGTGCAGTTTTTTTAGAGTTTTATGCACCATGGTGTGGACACTGCAAAAAGCTGGCCCCCATCTTGGATGAAGTGGCTGTGTCATTTGCAAATGATCCAGATCTTGTCATTGCAAAAATTGTAAGATTAGCTCACCCATATCATCTAAAATTTCATATTCTCAGCTCAACTCATCAGCATAATTTACAAATTTCACCTTTTACTTGGCATTTAAATGCATTGTCTGTGATGCAAGGCAATGGCCATAGCATAGGAGGATCTATCAGCATATAATGCCACAAAACCTATCTTCTTATAGCTGATGTGAAAATTTTTCACTAATCTCGCTGCAATTACACTTTTTCTTGTAAATATTATGACTGAAGATGTAAAAGTAAATATTGGACAAGCACTCTCTTTTGTTGGATCTCGATGGCTATGCTCTTGCATACATACCTTAAAAATCGACTGGAAAAACTTGTTTAGACTATTATGGAGGGAAGGCAAGTTGACAAATTTCAAATGTCTGGATACCTAATATTTATGACATCATTTTGATTTATTCTCCACTAACTTCCATCCTTGCTTTTCTCTGAGTTTTATATAATACTGAAGGGCCTCTAATCTTTATATTTGATGGTTTTTGCTACTGTTTTACTTTTTCTAACACTTATAGCTTCCAATATCATTTTTGACGCAATTATTTATTTGGTATTTTGTAGGATGCTAGTGCAAATGATATTCCACGTGAGACGTTTGACGTGAAAGGTTATCCGACATTATATTTCATATCATCTAGTGGAAATGTGGTGCAGTATGATGGAGATAGAACTAAAGAAGATCTGATAGATTTCATTCAGAAGCACCGAGCTACAGTTGCAAAACAGGGAAGCAGAAAAGAGGAGTTGTGAAGAAGGTATCGAAAGTTTCTACATATATGCCCATTCTTGCACATTACGGATTAGCGTGTGGTCCTTTATTGTCGAGCCCATGGGTTGGACATTCGATCCATACCCTCACATAAGAGAAATTTGATAACCACCCAATTCCTAATGCTGTCGTCAGAAGTACTCACCATCCATGAAAATAAAATTTCTAGAAAAAAAATGGAGAATCGAGGTTGGATTAACAACGCTCCTCCAAGGCGACTTGAATCCATGACCAATGAGATCATGATAAGCATTAATATTTATCAAAGTCTCATTTCTGTTTTGCGGATGGATCGTCATTGTTATCACTTCAAAATGTTCTGATTAGATTGGTGGTCTTTAATATTTAAATTCTTCCAGGTATTTGGTGAATTTTTGAAGTACAAAGTAAAACGAAATCCTTCAATTGTCAAAGTATTGATCATCCTGCTCCTTAAAACTCCGATTTCCCGATTTTCCAGTTTACCTAATGCAGCTCTTTTCATCTTCAATCTAGAGTAAGCTTTTTGATTAGCAAGTGAGCAAAAATTCGCGTCAGCTTTTTATGCACTGTTTTGTGATTAGAGATTGCATAGCTCATGTAGTATTTATTAACTGCTACGCGACTCTAGAGTTGATTTATTTCAGAAGTCATAGTTTCTTGTCGAATAATGTCCTTTTGCACATTTCAGTTTGATGGGTTATATATCATGATGTAATAACTGTGCCATATGATGCTACATTTTTGCTTCATGCAAACAAAGACTCCCACTTCCTAGACATGACATACAATCTGCTTGGGTGGCGGCATTTGGTGATCGGGGTCGAGGGCCACCGACAGTGGGTATGTGCCGAATGGAAGTGTGAGTTTATGGTTTAAGGGTGCGTGTAGGAACATGTGAGGGATGAAAACCGAAAACCCAATCCGGTTTATAATTGGCCGGTTAAGCTTGGTTGTTAATCTGGATGTTTTTAGTATTGAATTGGTCCAGCTTTTAATAGTGTGGATTGTTTTTTCGTACTCGGGGAATCTAATTCAGCCCCGGCTTCCCGCTATGAAATAAAGATAATAATCCCCCTTCTAAAAAATATTTTTTAGTACTTCTGTTAAATTGTGTATATATTAGATCTTCAAGAAAAAACCACAAATATTTTGGCCAGGTTGACCCAGCAAAGACGAGTCGATGTAAGCATGTAGAGACCCGTTCGATCAGCTTGGACAAGTATACTATGTGCTTGAGACTAGGGGTTGTTCAGATGCGATTTGGTTCGATTTTGGATAAAAATTCCAACCAAACCAAATTTATCGGTTTCAAAAAATTTCAAACCAAACCGAACCATGAATTACTAAAGTCAAAAGCTAACCATGAATTTCGGTTTGCTTCTGTTAATTTGAATGATCAATTTTAATTTTTGAGCACCATGAGGTCTTGTTATCTTGAAAAGTAACAGTCGACAAGAAAATATTTTACTCAATCATGGATTAGAATAATAAGGAAAGTATTCTTCTAAAAAATAATAAGGAAAGTATTCTTCTAAAAAATAATAAGGAAAGTACTATTATACAACAAAAATCAAGTCTTTAGCATAACTCCAGTCGACCAATCTCATTCAAATTCCAGTTTTTTCTTTTTTTTTTCTTTTTGTTTTTTGGAGGATCAGTTTTTTATTTCATTAATAACATGTTACACTGTTGGGAATAAATGCACCACCCATTGACCTAGACTATAATTTCTTGTGCTTTTGCTCTATAACCATATATAAAACTATATATAATAATACTGTGTGAATTGCTTCATGTAGAATTATTTAAAAAATATATCATGATGTGGAAATAAAGAAGAAAATGGATCAACAGGATGACCTGAAAATTAAATACCAACAATAGATTTCATAATATCTACAAATAAGTTTTGAGTCAATAAATACCATTGAAGTTTTTGTGTACTTTCTTTCAAATACACTTACTCTTTTTGAAAAGATGGTTGTAAGCAAACTAATAATTTCAAATTTCGATCTATATTAAATCCCATTCTACCCAAAAAAAATATGATTAAATACTAGATATAAAAGCAATATTATTAGCACCATTTTCATGTTATATAGTTTCCAACTGGTAGACACACACAAAGCAAGTGCTTCTTGCTGGAAATGTAAAAAACAACTGATTTGTAACAATGCATCAGCATATTTACATTATTTGCAACAATTTAGTATACTTGTCGTTCTGAAACTACAACAGAAAATCACCAAAAACTTGGCTTAAAAATACATATGCAAACAGATCAGTAGCACACATACATATGCTCACAGTGATGGGACAATTTTTTTGTTGCTGTTGGCGTCAGCTGACAAACAAGCAACTATTTTCCGTCCAACATATCGAGCACCTCAGACACTGTTGGTCGTAGATGCCGTTTTCCCGTGCATAAAATGCCAACTTGGAAGCAACGTAGTGCTTCCTCCGCATTGATCTTAATTGATTCATCCACCAAATCCATTATTTTGCCATCATTCCACATACACAGCGCCTGAACAGAGCATAACAAAAAGTGCCAATAAAATAAAGATACCTTTTCTAAAACTGGTTTTAAGCAGCCGAGTCTGACTGTGATTGGGTTGCATGCCTTTGTGGAGGGGCTTTAATCTTCTTAGATAAAATAAAATAAATAATATTAATTTGATAACCGTAGCAGCAGAACAATGCTCCACTATAGAGGGGCTTTAATCAACCTTTGTGGACGAGTGAGCATGTTATTATAGCTGTAAGTGATTAGTTACAAAAGGAGAAGAGTGGTCTATTGTTATTGTATCATTTCACACCAATCCAGATTAACGTTCTGGATTTCTTCCTTCAGCTCCCCTCATTTTAACTAGAGTTCTATTAAAATTCAAGGGTTTTCCTAAAGAAAAGAAAGTTCTACATATTTCTTTGTTTGCTGGTTGTCAGACAACTGTAGTATTGCTCTCTTGATGTGATCATTGTATCTTTGAAGACATATTGCCGAGATTGTCAGATTTGTAGCGAGGCTATAACATTTTACAGAGAGTTACGCTCTAACCTATGAAGAATTAATTAATATTCAGTGTCTGAAATTGCTCATGTCCTAAGCAAGTTGATACACAAAATCACAAGCAAAATCTGATACTTACAAATTCAACAAGATAAAGGTGCTCTTGATCTATATGATGGACAAAGTTTGGCTTGCCACTCACAATCTCCAGGACAGAAACTCCGAAGGCGTACAAGTCTGATGCAGTTGAGAATACACGATCCATCATTGATTCCGGACAGAGGTAGCCGCTGCACATGTATACATTGACACGTATCACGAGAAGAAGTGGTACGCCAAACATAAGTTAATACTGAAAAGGAGGGTTGGGGGATGCATTATGTAATAAATTACATCGTCCCCTTTACTACTGTAGATACATGGGATTGGTCTTCTCTCAAAGATCTAGCCGCACCAAAGTCAGAAATTTTAGGATTCATCTCACTGTCTAGCAAAATATTGGATGGCTTGGTATCACTATGAATTATCATTGATCCTGAATCTTGATGAAGATACAGAAATCCTCGAGCAATTCCCATGATGATCTTGAATCGTTGATTCCACTGAAGTTGGTTACGTCGTACTTCATCTATGCATGTGTAGAATTAATGTCAATTCAGTGTGAATCAGTGTCTCTTTGATACAAAAGAGATTCATGATATCAGAAATCAAAATTTATTCACAAACAGTGGAAATGGAATTAATGTGGATTCAGTGTGAATCGGTATTTCCTTAACAACAAAGAGAGTTATGCTATCAGATATCAATATTTGTTCATAAAGAGTGGGAAATGGAAAAAAGATTCTGAGGCCACCAACCAAAAATAAAAGAACGAAGCGAGCCATTTTCCATGAACTCATATACCAGCATCCTTTCTTCTCCATGACAGCAATATCCAAGTAGTTTAATAATGTTTCGATGCTGAAGATTTTGAAGCAAAAGAATCTCATTTTCGAATTGATAGTGGCCCATTGAAGAAAATGCTGAAAGCCTTTTAACAGCAACTATCTGCCCTGAAGTCAATACAGCCTATAAAAGGGATAACAATGAAGCTCAGCATAAATATGTAGAAATTTTACTTTGCCAATCTATCTAGTAAAATGGTTCGTATAGAAAAGTTAACCTTATAAACTGAACCGAATCCACCTCGTCCAATCTCATACAAAGGGGAGAATTGATTAGTTGCAAATGCAATGGTGTTCATATCAAACTTGGTCAATTTCACTCCTGCTTTCACAAAGTAAATCTCTTTAGTATGAGAGCATTCATCTAAGTTTGGCTAAATTAACGAGTCTGAGCTAAGCTCCATTCAAGCTCAACCTTGAGATCATTTAAAGCAACTCTAGTATATATTACACATTAAGAAAAATGCTTCAACCACCAGAATGTTAGCAAAACATGAAATTCAACGATGACCTTTTTTTTTTTTTTCCTTTTTTGAATTACTATCCCTTATCAAAGAGTACCTGGTAATGACAATTCATTTTTCTTCGGGGACTTAAATCTGTTCCAAAATGCATCCCACGACCGCCAAGATGTCTTATATGATGGGGCTTTCCTCTGGTTTCCTCCAGATGAAGGATAAGCATTATCCATGTCACGGTTAGATTGTTCTTTTGGAGGAGTAGTAAATGTTTGCTCATATGTGGAGGACACCATGAATTGCCCACTATCTACTAACTTAGTTTCATCATTACATGGAGCAACACTTGTAACCTCATTTGGCACCGAACATATTGTGGTCTCCTGCTGCTCAAGTGCAAACTCAAGTTGCAGCACAACTTGAGCCATTGTTGGCCGCTTCTTTGGCTCATCATCCAAGCATCTTTCAAAGACCTGTACAAATGTTTTCAAGCTCTCTGGTAAAATTTCCCCTCTCAGGCTTGAAGCTACAATCATATCAACTTCTCCTTTGCTAATTTTGTCTCGAGCCCACTTTGTTAAAATCTGCTCATCCATTGGAACAGTTTGATCTAATGCCGGTCTCCCACACAGTACTTCCAACAGCACCACACCAAAGGCATATACGTCACTTTTCCTGGTCAGTTTACCGGTGCTGAAATAATATGGGTCAAAATATCCAAACGTGCCCTTAACTTTTGTGCTAACATGGCTTTTTGGGTTGCGTCTGTTTTCACGCTTGACCAAGCCAAAATCTGAAACCTTAGCCGTGAAGTTTTCATCCAGCAGGATGTTTGAAACCTTGACATCGCGATGTATGACTGCATGCCCTGTGTGAAGATAATCTAATCCTCGACCAGCTCCAATGCAGATATCAAGACGTTGCTTCCATGCTAGAGAAGAACAATCGGTGCCATTTCTCGCAAGCTTGTAGAGGAGGTCTGCCAAAGTTCCGTTGGGAATATAGTCGTAAACTAGAATCATTTCTTTGTGCTCGTTGCAGTAGCCAATCAAAGAAACTAGGTTAATGTGTCGAAGCTCGGAAAGTGTTTCAATCTCTGTCAAAAACTCAAGTGCCCCTTGCTTAGAGTTTGATTTTAATCGCTTTATGGCAACAGTTTCACTCCCATTATCAATTAGACATTTGTAGACTTTGCCAAATCCACCTTTTCCGATTAAGTGTGCATCACTGAAATTTATGGTGCCCAATCGTAACTCAGATAATGAAAAGCGACGACAAAATCGTTCCGCCCTGACTGATGGCTTATTTTCCTCCTCTGCATTGTTAGATTCCAGAACTCCTCGAAGCTTATGAACAATGATATTGACCAGAGAAACAATAACTATCGTGACAGTTGCAATAATATTTCTATGAGTGATAAACAAGAGTAAAGACTGGAAAGTCCAGGATGGTGAATCCCGTGTAGAAGGTAAGGGATTTGGGAAGGCAAGACTATTGTCAACGTTGCTGAGCTTGAATATTTCAAATCCGGTAAAGGGTCCATGCCCATCAATGACTTCATCACATGATTGAAGGGAGAGATCACGTTTACCTTCTTCTTTCTGTCCTCTCATTACAACTATAAAGTCCCTATGGTCATACTTTAGGAAGACAGTGTGCTCCCTTTCTTGGAATATGTCAATATTCGTACAAGCAACTATTTCATTGATGAGGATTTTGAAGATCAGTTGGCCATTCTCTATCATCTCGAGTCCTTGGTTGGAGAATTGAAGCCTGACCAAATACCTGAATCCCACATCTACCGGTAATTTCCATGTCATATCACTTACCTTTTCTTTTGGAACTGTTTCCCTCGTCCCAAATATGTCGCTGAAATCATCACCCGATGGGGCAGAATCCCATCTCACCTTTTCTTGGTGAACCATTTCTAGTGCAGTGCCATTATCAATGTAGAACAGCTGAGACTCATGTCCAATAACTCGTGCTCCAATACCCCTGCCATGAAAGCAAGAATGACCCAAAGTCACTGGAATTATCTCAATCCCATTAATGAAAGCATAAGCATCTCGTGATTGACTAGTTGCAGGGGAGAAAATGATGTTCAGGAATTGATTTTCTTCTACGGTTAAACAGTACTCCTTAGTAAAATAACTCATCCCAAGAGCGTCACCGGTCAGCGAAGCACTAAAGTTACCAAGTAAGGTGAAAGGTCCGGCTACAACGTTGAACAGATCCCTCCACCTTTTGAATCCTTTATATGCAGTGGGATTAAAGTGAAGACGGATAAATTTCTGACCTGGGTTCAGTAGAAACGTGTAGGAGAAATGTGAACGAGAGATTCTGGCGGTGTTATAGGGAATCTGGTAATCAGAAATGGAGTCACCACGGTTGACACTCGAGATGGTTGATATGCCTTTTAACTGCAGGGAGGAGCTGAACTTTGGTGGCTATCTCCGACCCATTTCCTGCCATTATGAGCCGCAGAAACGGAATTTGAGCCACAGTTAATTGAAACATCGCCCCTGATGTCAGCGATGAAGAAGCACATAAACAGCAGCAGAGAAATTGAATAAGATGCTAAAGAGCAGCCATTCATGTTTCGAATCATGGTCAAGATTCTGAAATAATGAGAATGTTGGCATGAAATATGAAAAAAAAAACATGACCGATGACTTTCACAGTCAACCGGCCCACTCTTGACGCATTTCCAGAAATCAATTTACATTTTTTTTTCAAGAAGTACACATAAGTACCAGTTTTTAAAATATCTTTCAACTAAATCTTCTAAAAAATCTTCTTTTCAACTAAATAAATCTTCTGAAAATCTTCTTTCAATTAAGTCTATTTTTATGAAACACTAATCTACTTATTTCTTTGTTATTTCTAAAATACCCTTATGGCCACCTACATGGCGACGTGGTCTGCATCACATAGAGCCAAACCCAACCCAAGCATCACCACCATCTTCACTCACTCCGAAGTGATAAATTCCAGAATCACATTTCATTGGATCGTACTGAGGTGAAATTGCTCGACTAGCAGAGAAATTCAAGGATGAAGTTGTCGTTTCAAAGTGATTATTGAAGACAGTGGAGTGGGTTTTGCAATGTGGTGGGGTTATGACAAAATTCCTTCCAATTTCCAAATTCAATTGGATGTTTGTCAAAGTTCAAAATCTGAATGTTTCAGGCAATCTTCTTCAAACACTTCGTAAAACTATTGAGAAGTTCGCCATGTGCTGGTCTAAAACATATTTTATATTCCCTTTCAATGCGGTGGAGGCGGTGAAAGCATACGACGCAGCATTCAAGCTGAGAGGAAAGCAAGTCCATACTAAACTCCATGATTTTAAAACGAATAAAGTTGAGTATTTGCCCATTATAGTCATGATGCACCGTCTAAACTCCATGATTTTAAAATTAGCAAAGAAGTATGTGAAGTTATTAGAGGGCATGAATTAAGGATTATGAATCTGCTTCATTGTAAAAGATTCAATGTCGGTGCATGTTTTTACGAATATTACAGTGTTGGTGCATGTAAAAACTAACAATCTTAAACGAGCAAGGAACACATAACGGTGCATGTAAATTACATGCACCGCTAATTTATCGGTGCATGTAATTTACATGCACCGATAGACTCAACAATATTTGCATTGGTTCTCAAATTACATAATAATTAAGTCTCATGCGGTAAGTCTTAAAGACCATCACAGATAACACTTAAAAATTAAGACACATGTATGTAATAGATTATCATTTGTAAAATAATATACTTTTGTTATGAGATTATTTAATAATTTACATATGTTATATGCTCATGCATAATAAAATTTACTTTCAACAACAATATATCGCGTCTTCACTTTGTTATGAGATCAGTTGTAAAAATTATATAATGAAAAATTAATGCACATTTTTATGTTTTGATCACTGTTATTCAGTAATTAGATTAAAAAAAACATAGTATATCAGTGCATCACCGCCTATCGGTGCATGTAAATTACATGCATCGATAAATTTTAGTAAGTCGGTGCATGTGAATTACATGCACCGCTGAGTCTATTGGTGCATGTAAATTACATGCACTGATAGACTTATACTATATTTAACCAAAACATTAGCTTTTTTATATATAATTTTGAATATGGAACACATTTTCTTCATTAATTTTTTAAAATCTTATCTTTTGATTTAATGAGCGTTTCACAATAATATGAATGCTTCAACAGACAAATTGAGCGTTTTAAATCTTGAAGTTTATTCAAACAGAATGGCTAGTGCATTGGAGACTTTGTGTGGTCAATCTTCTGTGGCAGATCAATAGGATAGTCTTAGTGGTGCATGCACCACTGAGTCTATCTGAAACAAGAAACACAAAAGCAACACCTAGTGGTGCATGTAAATTACATGCATAGATAGACTCATGTATTATCGGTCCATGTAACCAACATGCACCACTAGATGCAAGCGCTACATATAGAAGGCTCATTATGTGATTTCAATATGAAAGATATAAATTGGATTCATCCAGTATAGAAGGCTTGGGATGTGAAATAACAAATTGAAATAAGAAAGCAACACGTAAGTCTAAAGGTGCATGTAAATTACATGCACCACTGAGTCTATCATTACATGTAAATTACATGCACCGATAGACTCATGAGCTGTCAGTGCATATAAACCACATGCACCTATAGATGCAAGTGGTGCACATAGAAAGCTCGTTATGTGATTTGATTTCAACTGGTTAAAGAGGTATCTTAAGAGCACATGAAACAAATTAAAAGTAATGCTTTCCCAACTAAAACCGTAACTTTTGTTCTTTTTATCGTCGAATCAATAAAATGGAATATAACCACAAAGCCATACATTACACATGGTCGCAATCAATTTATGGTGACATTTAATAACCAGAATGAAGAACCAGAAATACTTGCTTCATCAATTTAGGTGCATGTAAATTACATGCACCACTAGTAAATCACGTAAGCAATAAGATTCATCCATGACACAACGACTATTTACTTGTGATAGTAGCACTACAAATCACAAGTCTTACAACCACAGATGTTGTAAACTCTCTTCTTCAAGAACAATATATGAATGTGATGCAAAATGAACATGATCTTGCATTTCCTCTCAATAATTGTGTTGAATTCATGCACAATTGTATGTTAAAATGAGTAGGATATGATATATTTATATTTGGCCAAGGACACCACAAAAGGACACCTTTTGGAGGTGTTTAATCATGAAAAGTCACACCCGAACGTGAAGGAACAAACCAGTTCATTAAAAACCCACCAACACTCTTTTTTGGGCAGAATGTCGGGCGCTCGAGCGCCCGCATGCGGCGCTTGAACGGCCAGCCCACTGCCCAAAAATGTGGGCAGCGCTCGGGCCCCACCCGGACCGCCCGAATTTTTCGGGCAGTTTTTTCTAGTCCATTTTTTCTCGTTTTGTTCTTTATCGAGTATTCGATTTTTCCTTGTGTCCATCTTGCTTAATTTCAATTCATTGGGCCTCAAAATTTCCAACAAAACATAGACATGAAACATCTCAAATACACTTTAATTTTGAGTTTCACATTCAAAATCTAAAAAAGAAATCCTTTCTTATTGAAGAATTTTTTGCCAATTTCAATTCAGCGAGCTACTGCTCCTCCCAAACAATCCAAGCAGAATATTTCCAAGATTTTAGTAAGTCAGTGCATGTGAATTACATGCACCGCTGAATTTATCATTGCATGAAAATTACATGCATCGATAGACTCATACTGTATTTAACCAAAAACATGGTCATGTGACATCTCAAATACACTTTAATTTTGAGTTTCACATTCAAAATCTACAAAAGAAATCATTTCTCATTGAAGAATTTTTTGTCAATTGCAAGTCATCGAGCAACCGCTCCTCCCAACCAACCCAATCATAATATTTCCAAGATTTTTTTATAAGTCGGTGCATGTGAATTACATGCACCGCTGAGTCTATCCGTGCATGTAATTACATGCACCGATAGACACCTATCGGTGCATGTAAATTACATGCACCGATAGACACCGGTGGTGCATTACATGCACCGATAGACACCGGTGGTGCATGCGACTCATGCGGTGCATGCAAATGTAATATACATACCTACATGAGTCTATTAATGCATGTAATTTAGATGCACTAATAGACTCAGCGGTGCATGTATATTACATGTATCGAATGATTAAAATATTATTTGCTCACTTACAACACATGAACAACTTGAAACCATTTATGCACATGTACCAATAGACTCAGAGTGCATGTATTCCACGTGCACAGCTAGCCTCAAGTGGTGCACGTACTATCTCACATCATTTAATTTCAATATCGGATCTTCCACGGAGAATTTGTTTTTGTCGGGCACTGCAGAATCGAAAATGTTGAATGGGTAAAGATTTGAAGTTTCAATTCTGCCGATTTCTCGAAGTACAAAGATATTTGAGACATTCTTATGGAGTTCGTAGATAAACGTTGGAGCGAGAGTTTTGGAATTTCTTCGATTATTTTTTGGGCATCGGGGAATATTGTTTACATGTACAATCCATCAGAGATAAATGACCTTGTGACTTGCGAGTTGATCCATGGCGGCAGATGTAAGTGGTGGAGCGTGATGAATGTGCTGGCCCGTGACGAGACGATGATGAATCAGCTGGTGTTTTCGTGCTATGAAGTTGGGATTGACGAGTTGCAGCGAGTGATGGAACATGAGCGCATACTACAGACTTCTATGTTGGACAAAAATGAAGTTCATGAAATGAATCAGCTGGTGTTTTCGTGCTCTGGAGATTTCTGTGCTGGGCAAAAATGAAGTTCAGCGATGAAGAAGACGCGATGAAGAGACGGTAATTTGGAGATATTTTGGCCATTTTGATCTAAAATGGACCTAGTAGAAAGCAAAATATTTTGGTGGACTGGGCCGAAAAAACTTTTACCATCTGGTACCAGCCCGAAATTTTTCCCTTTTTCAAATTGATCTCATTCCACTTTTTTTCGTAAAATAATTTATAATTCCTAATTAATATCCCTTTTGCATACTTTTACCAATATATATACCTTTTCAATTCCAGGACAATTTTTTATATTTATATTATCAACGTAGAACATGGTTCACAATTATATTTATACATAGTTCAAAGAGATTAATGAATATATTCTGATCAAAATTTTTCTTAGAAATACGAGACAAGTTTTGATTCTTTCTATGGTTCTTATAACCTATCAAAATCTATTGAGATTAAAGGTTAGTTATTGTTGTTATATAATATTATCATAAAACTATTTAAAGAAAAATGCATACTTACGGTCTATGAGGTAAATGAAAGATTATAGAAGTTTATAATTTTTTGTTCACGTAATTTATGTTAGAATTATTAAAAATATATATATTATGATGTGAAGGCTTGGATCAGCCACAAGATAAGAACAACAATATAGAAACAAAATCAAGGTGGAGAAATGTTGAAGATTGATCCTGATTCTGGAAAAAGGATAAAGCTCGATGGACTGGAGAGAGTGAAGTGAAAGAACCCATGTATAGGAGGTGCATACGATATAGAATCCAACACCTTATGCTCGATTCATTAACATAGTAAAACTACTATTAAGATTGTTCATGATTTTCATAGTCATCCTGTTAATATCCTACTGACCATAATAAAATACGAAGGCACATGTATGGTTTCTCATGATTTCATTGTTTGTTTTATTCCCCTAAAGGGTGGGACTTTATAGAGGTGTATATTTTTGAGGTTCTGTAATGATCCTTTGGGAGCTGCTACTGCCAAACAAACTTGGGATGTCATTCTTGCTTCCTTAGTTACTTCGGTTTGACTTTCTTTTCCGCTTCTTCTTGTTTTTTTGTCATGTTGTGGAATGCCCGGATTTCTGTTGTTTTTTTTTTAATGACCCATTATCGAATAATATCAGCAAAAGAACGTTTTCCCGTGCTCCAGACATGCTGAGCTCCACATATTCATGTACACAAAGGGGGAGGTGTGGGGGGATCAATTATGTGAAAGATGGGATCAGTAAATGAAAATTCACTGAGATTTCATCTTTGTGAGATCTTCAATAGTGTACTGAGGGTGTTAACGGGTATACAACAAGGACTTAAAGGAGCTACAACTACTTAAGGCATCCTTATATGGCTTAAAAGGGCTTCTTATAGTCTATTGAAGGATCATTCGTTGGCAGGAGCTATACTTCGTATAAGGATAGCTCTCCCCACTCGAATGCACGGGATTGTTGGCACGAGGGCGCGTTTGTTTCAATCCACCACCGGTATGGAGCTTGGCCTTTTGCAGGGAAAACTTGCTAACCGGAAGAAGAAAAAGACCAAACCACAAGCTCAATTTAGCTGCCTAGAGCTAAAAGAGCAAGAGCCCTACTTCCCCTCGTCATTATGAATTAACAAGCATTCCAAAGACCAAGCCCCAGTGTCATTATGAATTAACAAGCATTCCAAAGACCAAGCCCCAGTTCATATCGTATGGAGCCATTGTTTTCATTTAGCGCGAATCTCTACGTCTTCATTCTGATTATATTCGTCTAGAATGAAGTGCGCCCACCGGTACGCATCCGAGACACCCTATGCAATATCTACACCATTGAGTTAGGACTTAGGGACCGATCTTATCCTGAACGCTCTCCATTGCTAGTAACAAACAAAATCCTTAGTTCTTCCAAATACAAAATACCATGGAAGAACCCACCACGCCCACGCATCACAAAATAATCAACCTAAATGTCTTTTCTTAGTTGAATCAATTTTGTAGAACTAAATGGCATGCTACACACAACTTTGATTTTAGAGAAAATAAAACACAAGCAAACTGATCCTCCAGGCTGCGGCGGCATCCACGATAATATTTGCAGACGTCATGACATGGCGTCGAAGAAGCCCAGTGATCAGCATGCACGTCAATCCATATCAAGAAAATCCATCCGTTGTTTCATCATCCCCTGAAGTTCTGAAGACTCCCTTTCTGCTTTCTGTGCCTGATCCAACAGAGGACTCGACCCATTATGATACTGCCTCAAAAGTGCACAGTTAATTAAAGATGAGAAAAAGATAGGTGAAGTCAAAGTAGAAACACTTCTCTTTGAAACCTTAAGCTCCGTCAGAATGCTAAGGAATGTCAAAACTAAACGAAGCATTCTAATCCTAATCACTGATGATAAGTGAACAATAGGCAACACTCACATTTTGTATTTATGATTAGTTGCCTAATTCTATAGAGGGGGAAAAAGCACGAGCACAAACAGAGTTACATGATTTTTTTCGATCAAAAAATCATAGTATCAATTAACGGCTGTAATTCATCAAACACTAATTATTCTGATAAAGAGCTTCTTTAAGTTCCCATCTTATAGAATTAAGGCGACAAGAAAGCTGCAAGCAGAAAACTACTTCCATGCCTCACCAAACACCACATAAACAAATTATTGACAGCACCGTGAAACAATAAAACAAAGGTCTCATTCAGATATTACTAAAGATCATGCGGGGATGCTTACTCTTCTAATCTCTGTTGGTGAAACACAAGTCATGTGTGAAGGGAGTTCATCGTTGCCCAGGTCCTGTCAAGTCATATCGCACCTTATGTAAGTGGGAAGAAAACAAAATGGTCTGAAAATAAACTTCAGTATATTACAAAGAAAACAAAATGGCAAAATAAACTTCAGTATATTACAAAACCACGTACCAGCTCCCCAATTAAGACAACATTCTCTCCACGGATTACATACAGACCTAATGGAATGTCACAATAAAGATCGCCAACAATAACACGCTCACATGCGCTTTCCAGAACCGCATTGGCTACATATGCGATAATAAAATTGGTTAGGGAGTGGGAGACGATAGTTGAGTTTGGTGGAAGACAAAAAAGTGAGAAGAATTCAAAATCATTACCAAATTGATCAAAGGAACGAAGAATCCCTAACAGTTTCCTCCCATCTCGAAGTAATACAAGAAGCTTCTCTGGAAAAGGCAAGCATTTCAATTCAGAAGGCAATGTACGAACAGATCATATCCCATAACCAACCATAAACTGAATAACATTGAAACTGCTAGGTTTCAAGATTAATGAGCATAGCATATCAATATATCACAAAATGTTATGCATAAATAAGCATGATGCTACCAATTCAAATAGTATTACTCACTTAAAGAGTAAGAAAATATATCCTCAATTGCCAGCCATGAGACACATATCTTCAAATTTTATGATGTCTAACGATAATTAAATTTTAATGCAGAGTCACAACATTTCCCAACAAGATGCATTATTTATTATATGATAAGAATCAAGAACTTATATACCTTTTTCCTACGATTAACTCGCTTAATTTCCTTTGACATACACCAACGCAACAACCTTATCATCATATAATAGAAAAGGTAGCAGCCCGGCACTACAATCAACAGAGACACAGCTTACATATCAAGACTCTAAAACAAGAAACTATGAGACAAAGTTTGAGAGCCTTTAAGTTTATTTTCCCGAAAATTATGCAGATAACCAAACATAAAGCAATACAAAAAAATTGCGACACAAAATATCCACAACAGACCATGCATAAAGCAGATAATTCGAAAACACGCAAGAATCAACATAACATTCAGTATCTAGCTCAAGCCAAGTCTTGGTTACATCTCAAAACTTAATCAAGAACACCAACTCATCAAACAGGCAAAAAACAAATTTTAACACGTAACTCGAAAAATACAAGACTACAACAGGAAGCCACAACACTAAAATCAAACACGAACTTCAAGAAGGTAAGAACCAAAGGCCCATAGCAAAAGAAGAAAAAAACAACTAACTTATAATAATAATAATAATAATACGCCACACTTTTGACTTCAAGAGTTCATTTTTTTAAAAGGAAAAGAACCCAAAAGGCACATATTTACCACTTCAAATTCACATCAGCAAAAATTGAAAACCGATACGCACAAGAAAAACTTACTGTCAAGATAGCTGGCAAGAGAAGTAGAGAGGTAAATATCTTCAGGGCCCGCCCAAGACATCGATGTGTTGAAAACAAGATTTCAACTTTTTCGGTATTCTCCAAAAATTAACCGAGAAATCGAACAATTTCAATGAAACTAATTGCATTGGCAGCTTAGATTTATCTTCTTTAATTACCATCCACCCCAGAAGAGACAAAAAATACTGAATAAAGTGTGAACTTTATATATCTGGAAAAAACCCTACTTCAAGAATATGGGAAAATGGGAAAGTTTTGAAAGGGAAGGGAGTTTGTTGACTTTTGGTTGAAGAAGATCAGATCTGAGAAACCCTAACGGGCATGGGCTTGTCCCCAAAAGGTGGAGTCATAAGTTTTCTTTTTGTTTTTTGATTTTTTTAAGCTCGAACTCGGGATTCGTCAGGTGTCTTGATTATTGATTGATTTTTAATGAATTTTTTAAATGATTCTTATGGAGTTAATTTTTTATTCATTTTTATAAAATTCAACATAGTTGTAAAAATATGTTCTTAAATTTTGTTAGACTTCATGTATTTCTATCGACGTTTGCAAAATTACAGAAAGATTTTGATAGACTCTTGTAACATTTTCATAGGATGAATAAATCATTATTCAATTTACTAAAATCAAACTTTCAATTATTCAAGTCAGTTCAACATACATAATTAATTAATCAATATTAAAATACATTTTTACCAATATTAGATAAATAAATAACAAAAATAATGAGAAATTTTGATATATTTTCAACACTCTTTCATATAAAATTATCCAAGATTTTGGTGTCATATCCATGGACTGTGAGAAAGAATAACCACATTTTTGTTCACCTCCTCGCTTTAGCCTCTCATCTCTCTGCCTATTAAACACAAAACCATATAGGTAGGTACCTTGAGTTGTAGTGATTTTACCCTTTTGTGCATACGCACACAAGAAGTTATTATCTACTACAAGAAGATATAGTCAGGAATACTTGATCCTGAGAATCTGGAGAGAGATGTTACACAATTATTTGGTTAAAAGTCAAGCCAAATTTGTGATGAAGGATGGAAAATTTTGGAATTTTTATACTTGTATATAATGATTCAATTTTTATACTTCAATAATTCCACAAAAGTCATTAAATTTTATTGAAATTTGGATATATCTAGACTTTTATATATAGCTTTTAAAGTCAAGTTTGAATATCACTTGACTTTTAAAAACTCTACAAAATTCTATTTTGGTTACCACTAGACTTTCATGTAATATATAAAAGTCTAGATTGAATACGTTTAAACTCCATAAAATCAATAAAAGTCTATAACCAATACACCCCTTAAGATTCTAGATGCCCATGAGACCTGACCTAATGGTGGAGTCAACTAATTAATTGTCGATAATAATTGGAATTAACTATGAAATTGTATAGATATAGATGTATATCAAATTTATGTTATATTATAATCGAATTAATTTTATTAAAACTTCATAACATTAAAGTATTGTCTATTTCTGTTTCAAATTTATAACACTGATACCGCTCTTTAATATAGATATAGATGTATATATTATATAATTATAAAAGTTAAAATTGATGAATCAAATTAATATTTTATATTAAATTTCATAATATTATAGTATATTAGTGCTGTCTATTTCTGTTTTAAACTTATACTGTTCCATATCTAAAAAAAACTTTAACGACTAAGTATGTGATATATATAATGTAAGTGATTTCTTAATGATCCAACCGTTTTGTTAGATCAAATGTGGAATAAAATGGATAAATATTATACCTCCAGCCATTGCTTCTTGCTCCTGATGTTTTCTAGTTTTTGGCTCTTCTAAGCCGTCACAATCCCACTTTAGAAGTTGTATTTGTGTCTGAATTAGATTGTAGGCATAGGGACCCAAATACATAGTATTTATAAGCTCTAACCATCATAGAGCACCTCATATGTAATGACAATGTAGTGAATTAAATTTAATGTGCAATAAATGGACCACTAAATGAACAATTAAATTAAGTGGTTACCATTCCACTAAATGAACCATTGAATGAAGTGGTTTCTAATATTCAATTTGGTTCATATATTTCATCATTCACTACAATAAGAAACAAAAATATATTAATCATGGCGATAGTTTCTCTTAATATGAGTATTATCTTTCATGTATCACAATGCATCATGTTTCTCAAATACTAGCACATACGACTTGTTGAATAAACCATATGTTTATTCAAGGTCCAAACATCAATGATATTTCTCAGAATTAATGTGTACACAAGTCAAAATATGAGAATATCACAAAGAGAGTTTCTCAAATATTCGTTCTTATAACGAAATGCACATAGAGGAAACAAGTCTCATTCTTTCTACATGATCCTTAAATTTTAGTGGTGGCATGCTTTTGTCAAAGGATCAACAATCATTAATTCGGTACTAACGTGTTCAGTAACCACTATTTTATCTTTAACACGTTCCCGTATGACTAGATACTTGATGTCGATGCGCTTGCTTAGACTACCACTTTTATTATTCTTAGCCATAAAAACTGCAGCCGAATTATCACAATACATTTTCAAAGGCCTATAGATCGGATCAACGACTCTAAGTCCTGAAATGAAACTCTTCATCCATACACCATGTGATGTTGTAAGGACCCTAGTTCCTTAAGTGCGGATCAAATGCGTAAATAGAATCATCATACATAAACAGAGTAGAAAAGTCGTGTTGATGCCTTGAGCTATTAGGTTACAGTGCCAAAATAAAATTTCAAAAGGGATTAATTACATTCCCGACTAATGAATGTTAATCCTATAGCTTTACACTACTCCTAGAGTAGATACTATACAAAAGAATGTGCCTGCTACCAAGAGCACTCCTCACTAGCTCACCGCATCAACCCGCCTTAGCCCGTCCGCCCAAAAGTACCTACAGGAACAACCCCAAAACCATGAGCATGTAAATAAATCATATTCACAATAATATGATTGCAATTCAAATGCATAAACCGTAAATGCGATTCACTTCATGTATTTAATACATTTAAAAGCTCCCTTGGTCGTCCCTGTACCACAATCATAATCAATGGATTATAAAACCAGTAATTTATGTCATGACATGCACTCATTCCATGTATACCAATGGCCAGTTCCAGTCTTATTATATCAGTGTCATAATACCCATCGCGTTTACATGACAGCGGCATTAATACCCCTCGCTTCTGTTGGGATATGCCCTAAGACATGTCCTTAGATGATTGTTTATGACATACAATGTATTATGATTTTATAAATGTCAAATCATTATTATATATTATTCGAATATCTGTGCAATATGAATTGATATATAAGTTAATGTCCTTAGAATAATATTGTATTATTCTTAAAGATTGTCCCTAGTCAAGTATTATCATAAATAAGGATAATGATAATACATTGAGAATAGTATGTTTTGGTTGATGAATTGTTCATGGATATGAGATATCGAATCAACAAAGGGTACATGTTAGAGAACGATGTACTGGACAGACCCAACATGAGAATGCTACATGGATAGTTATATGAGTGTCATAAGCAATTCTCATAGTGATAATAATGTATGTAATCCTTACGACTTGAGATCATCAGAGATCCCAACATAAGGAGTTGTGTATCTTGATATTGTCAAACGTTACCTGTAACAGGGTAAACTATAAAGGCAACTATTGGATACACTACGAATTATGTAGAGGGATGTTGATTGATCAAGATAGGATTTGTCCTCCTATATAACAGGAGAAGTGTTTGGGCCCTTGATCAAGTAAGACTAAAATGCATGGCCATGCTCGAATGAGTCGATATGTGATATCGAGCTTATTCGTTTGTTCTAGTTCTACTTGGGGATCAAGAAATAGAGATTGAATATACGAGTATGACTATTCCATGACTCATGTTCAATCTAAACACATGGACAAAGGGATTAAGTTACATGGTTAATATTATCACAAGTTCTAAGGTTATGTCGAGTCAATGACATTCTTGTAATTTGGGTAGCCCTGATGTGTTGCTAGATACCGCTCATTGCTTGTGACATAAAATTGGATTTTATGTCGCTGCCAACATTACAAGATCCTATCGGGTCGCACAAAAGACTAAATCGATAAAGGGAATTAAATTCATGTGATGAATTAAATAATTAAGAAGAGTCTTAATTAAATGATTATAAAGATTTAATTAAATCATGGGTTTGGGCCCATGAGACTTTAAGAAAGTCTTGAACCTTAATTAAATCTTATAATATAAATACAAGGTTATAATTAATTGCAAAAAACACTACAATTCATAAAACCTAAAACCTACTCTCACACTCGGCCGCCTCTCCATCGGATATCACCGCCGCCGCCGCCGTGTGTGTTCTTTTGGTTGGCCGCTGTTTATCGGTTTGAACCGTGAGTTCGGTTTTGGTTCAAGAATAAGTCTAGCAACTTGTTCTTGAACGTCCCTTGTTCGATTTGATCGTGTGGATACCGTAGAGACAAAGGTGCAAACTTTTGTTTGTGACTCGTGGTGCTACAACGAGGATTCTGCCTCAAACACGCTACAAGGGTGAGACTCTTTAATCATTTCGATATGAATACTCTGTATAGGTCCATGGTTAGGGAATCCAAATTTTATTTCCGCTGCGTATTTGCATGTTGGATTCCTTACAGTGGTATCAGAGCCGTGTACAAAGCTCATATCAGAATTATGTGGTTAATTGTTTAATCATATTTAGAATTATATTGCATGCTTTAAAACTGTATTATTCATATATGATATGGAATAAATTGAGTTTGTGAAATCATCGTATAATTGTATTTGATATAAATTGGCGAATTATTGTATATGATACAAGAAGGCGAAAATTCGAACCTTGAAGCTTGATGTTTCGGCCACCACCACAAATGACCCACGGCTGCCACATGATGGCTAGGGTTTTCGAACCCTTGGCTCGAGATGGTCTAGCCGTTGTGGCTCATGGTTGTGCATGGAAGTGTCGAAACATGGCTAGGGTTTAGAACCCTTCTTTTGGCTCGATAAAATTCATTGACGGCGCATTAAAAGGTTCGAACCATGATTCACGAAATCATGCATGTTGGCGGCTACCTCCACATGAGAGCTAGGGTTTTCGAACTCATTGGCTCGAGATGGTCAAGCCGCCAACGTCATGAATCGTGCATGAAAGGCCGAGAACTATAACAATGGTTTCGAACCATTGTGGCTCGTGACGGTTAGGGTTTCGAACCCTAGCAGCCAAGAATGGCTCACGGCCGCCGTCACCAAAAATTAGGGTTTCGAACCCTCATGGTTGGATGTGGACTTTTGGGCTAAGGTTCCGTGACATGTGATGTCCCGAGCGTACGATAATTTCATAAAATTTATTTTACAGTTTTAATTAGAATTAAATTTTAAAATGTTTAGAATTTAATTAATTAAATGTTATAGCATGTTATATGTGTTGTTTGAGCATGGTGCATGGTTATAGCCCTATGCCCTATTAGATAGGATTTTGTGAATGTTTGTAATTTAATACGGCCTGCGAGTCGTGCCTTATCTATTTTTTTCTATATGTTAACCCTCCCCTATGTTCCCCTCGAATGTAACTCGAGGAATTCTCTATATCTTGTAAATGTTATATAGCATAGTTTATATCCTTGATGGAGATCAACGAAGACGGACCATGGTGCCGGGATGAGAAGACCATTCACTAAAAGGGAGCCATAGAGGTGCTTGGAGAAGTTACCCTTAGGTTGACTTTTTAGATTTTCTCATTGGCTTGAGAAATCTTTAGTTGGGGCTATAACCATGTCACGTTTACCTTTTGTCGATGTATGAGATGCATGTTTACTGTTTTATTTAATATTGATGCTTGATATATATATATGTAGATATGTATATATTCATATATGTACCGGACATATTTTCAATATTAATAAAATCATGAGATCAATAAATCCCTCTTATAATATTAAGTTTAAGATGCCTTCCAATTAAAATACTCGTCAAGACTTCGATTGAACATGTGTGGGTTTGCCAAAGCAAAGCACCGTGACAATCTTAGTAAGACGCGAAAGGATAAAAGTGATATCCGTGTTATTTTAAAATTGGGTTCGACTTAACTAGCGTTATCTCAATAGGATTGAGAACCTAGAGGCATGGGATTGGAAAATAATTCATTAGATGAATTTGAACAAAGCGTTGTTCATCCAAGAATAGCATGAGATTGTAATTGACAAAGAGTTGTCTACTTAAATAACCGAGTCTTGGGCGATTAGCCAAAGCTAACTCAAGATTAAGTGAAATATGGATCTTGGCCCACTAAAGTTTTCGAGGGTTGATAATTTTAAACAAAATAGTGGGGGTATCATTTAATATAAGACCATATTAAATGATTAAAATCATAAACTTATTTTGCATATTTATATTGTAGATATCCATGGCAACAAACAACGTTACAAATGCACTATCATTGCGATCGGTCCTTGGGAAGGACAAACTGAATGGGACAAATTTCCTAGACTGGTATAGGAATTTGAGGATTGTCCTCAAGCAAGAAAAGAAGCAATATGTCCTAGAGGAACCCTTACCTGCTGAGGAACCTCCCTTGACGGCTGCTAAAGCCGATAAAGATGCTTACAAGAAGCATCAAAATGACGCACTTGATGTTGGGTGCCTTATGCTTGCCACCATGAACTCTGAGCTTCAGAAGCAACATGAGGAAATGGAGGTGTTCGATATGATCGAGCATCTAAAGCAACTGTACCAACAACAAGCAAGACACGAGAGGTATGACGTCTCTAAAGCGTTATTCCAGTGTAGAATGGTAGAAGGAAGTCTGGTTGGAACTCATGTACTCAAGATGATTGGGTACATTGAGAATCTGGAGAAGCTGGGTTTTCCTTTGGACCAAGAGTTGGCCACTGACGTGATCTTGCAATCGTTGTCTGAAAGCTTCAGTAAATTTGTCTTGAATTACAATATGATTGAAATTGAAAAGACTCTACCACAGTTGCTTGGCATGCTGAGAACGTTTGAAGCTAACAGCAAGAAGTCTAAGCCTACTAATGTTCTTATTGTGAATAAGAGCAAAGGAAGGGCTAAAGCAAAAGGCTTCAAGAAGAACAAGAAGGTCCTTGTTAAGTCTAAGCCACATGTTTCTGCACTAAAGCCAAAGGGGGGAGTGGCAAAAGAGGGGAACTGTTTCCATTGCGGTGAGACCGGACATTGGAAAAGAAATTGCAAAGTTTATCTGGAGGATCTTAAGAAGACGAAGGGAAGTGTGACTTCCACTTCAGGTATTTTTGTTATAGAGGTCAATTTATCTACTTCTTCATCATGGGTATTAGATACTGGATGTGGATCTCACATATGTGTTAATGTGCAGGATCTTAAAAGGAGTAGGACATTGGCAAAAGGCGAAGTAGATCTCCGAGTTGGAAATGGAGCAAGAGTTGCTGCATTAGCTATATGAGATTATTCATTATCTTTGCCTTCCGGTTTATCTTTAGATTTAAAAGACTGCTATTTTGTGCCTTCAATTACTAGAAACATTATCTCTATCTCTTGTTTGGACAAGTTTGGATTTTCATTTATTATAAAGGACAATTGTTGCTCCATTTATTTAAATGATATGTTTTATGCTAGTGCACAAATGATTAATGGTCTTTATGTATTAAATCTTGATATGACTGTCTATAACATAAATACTAAAAGGATTAAGAATAATGATTCTAATCCAACTTATCTCTGGCATTGTCGCTTGGGCCATATAAACGAGAATCGCATATCAAAACTTCATAAGGATGGATTATTGGATTCATTTGATTTTGAATCATAGGAAACATGTGCATCTTGTTTAATGGGCAAGATGACTAAATCTCCTTTCAAGGGACATGTTGAAAGGACAAGTGATTTATTGAGTCTCATACATAGTGATGTATGTGGACCAATAAGCACACATGCTAGAGGTGGTTTTCAATACTTTGTTA
Source organism: Haberlea rhodopensis (assembly GCA_907163345.1). NCBI lineage: Eukaryota > Viridiplantae > Streptophyta > Magnoliopsida > Lamiales > Gesneriaceae > Haberlea > Haberlea rhodopensis. Next base: position 3,260,097 of record CAJQUN010000026.1, on the reverse strand, counting down.
CATTTACCGATGACTTCAGTAGATATGGGTATGTGTACCTAATGAAACATAAACATGAAACCTTTGAAAAGTTCAAGGATTTCAAGAATGAAGTACAAAACCAACTTGGTAAAAGTATCAAAATCCTTCGATCAGATCGAGGAGGTGAATACCTTAGCCAAGAGTTTCATGACTATCTGAAGGAGTGTGGGATAGTCCCACAACTCACTCCTCCGTATACTCCACAATGGAATGGTGTATCCGAGAGGAGAAATCGAACCTTGTTGGACATGGTTAGATCAATGATGAGTCATGCAGATCTTCCGATATCCTTTTGGGGACATGCTTTAGAAACATCAATATTCATACTGAACTGTGTTCCATCTAAATCAGTGGAAAAGACACCATATGAGATATGGACTGGGAAACGTCCTAGTATGTCTTTTATGAAGATTTGGGGTTGTGAGGCTTTCGTGAGACGTCACGCCTCTAACAAACTTGGACCCAAATCTGATAAGTGTTTATTTGTGGGGTATCCTAAGGAAACGAAAGGATACTATTTCTATTATCCCACCGAGAACAAAGTGGTTGTTGCTCGGACTGGTATCTTTTTTGAAAGAGAATTTATTTCTAGAAAAACCAGTGGGAGACATATAGAACTTAGTGAAGTTCAACCACAAGAAAACACTGAACATGATATTGAGATGGAAACAGAGCAGACACCACAAGCTGTTGTGGATAAAGTACCTGCTCAAGAGACACAAGCCCAACGTAGGTCTGTAAGAGAACACAGGGAGCCACAGAGATATGGATTTCTTGTGACTCAACAAGGTGACTTACTACTTATTGATGAGGATGAGCCGTCATCTTATCAAGAAGCTATAATGGGCACTGATTCTGAGAAATGGCAAGAAGCCATGAAATCTGAAATGGAATCCATGTATGCAAACCAAGTATGGACTTTGGTTGACCCACCTGAAGGGGTGAGACCCATAGGGTGCAAATGGATTTTCAAGAAGAAGACCGACATGGATGTTAATGTACAAACCTTTAAAGGTCGACTGGTAGCAAAAGGTTTCAAACAAATTCATGGTATTGACTATGATGAAACTTTTTCACCAGTTGCCATGGTTAAATCCATTAGGATCTTACATGCAATAGCTGCATTTCATGATTATGAAATCTGGCAGATGGATGTCAAAACAGCTTTCCTTAATGAAAATCTGCTTGAGGATGTGTACATGACACAACCCGAGGGTTTTGTCGATCCAAAGGATGCTGGAAAGATATGCAAGCTACAACGATCCATTTATGGATTGAAGCAAGCTTCTCGGAGTTGGAATCTTCGTTTTGATGATGCAGTCAAAGAGTTTGGTTTCATCAAAAACGTAGATGAACCTTGTGTCTACAAGAAGGTCAGTGGGAGCATAATTATCTTCCTAATATTGTATGTAGATGACATACTTCTAAGTGGGAATGATATCCCTGCCTTACAATCTGTAAATATTTGGCTAGCGAATTGCTTTCTATGAAAGACTTGGGTGAAGCCACCTATGTATTAGGAATCAAGATCTATAGAGATAGATCGAGAAGATTACTTGGCCTAAGTCAAAGTACATACATAGACAAAGTGCTAAAACGGTTTAGCATGCAAGAATCAAAGAAAGGATTCGTGCCTATGACACATGGGATACATCTCTCGAAGGATCAGTGTCCTTCAACACCAGATGAGAGACAACGCATGAGTAAGATTCCATATGCGTCAGCTATTGGATCTATCATGTATGCCATGATATGTACTCGTCCTGATGTTTCGTATGCTTTGAGCATGACGAGCAGATATCAAGTTGATCCAGGTGAAAGTCACTGGATTGCAGTCAAGAACATCCTGAAGTACTTAAGAAGAACTAAGGATACATTCTTGATTTATGGAGGTGAGGAAGAGCTCAATGTAATAGGTTACACTGATGCAAGTTTCCAAACCGACAAAGATGATTTCGATCGCAATCAGGATATGTGTTTTGCCTAAATGGAGGTGCTGTAAGCTGGAAGAGTTCAAAGCAAGAGACATTAGCCGATTCTACAACTGAAGCTGAATATATTGCTGCCTCAGATGCAGCAAAGGAAGCTGTTTGGATCAAAAAGTTCATTTCTGAACTTGGGGTGATGCCTAGCATTCTAGATCCGATTGAACTCTATTGTGACAACAATGGAGCTATCGCATTGGCTAAGGAACCTAGATCTCACCAAAGATCCAAGCACATACTTTGGCGCTTTCATTTCATTCGAGAAATCGTTGAAAGAGGAGATGTAAAGATATGCAAAGTACCAACAGATAATAATGTATCTGACCCATTGACGAAGCCACTGTCACAGCAGAAGCATGATCGTCATACTAGATCTCTAGGCATCAAGTATATGTCTGATTGGTCTTAGTGCAAGTGGGAGATTTGTTAGGATATGCCCTAAGACATGTCATTAGATGATTGTTTATGACATATAATGTATTATGATTTTATAATGTCAAATCATTATTATAAATTATTCGAATATCTGTGCAATATGAATTGATATATAAGTTAATGTCCTTAGAATAATATTGTATTATTCTTAAAGATTATCCCTAGTCAAGTATTATCATAAATAAGGATAATGATAATACATTGAGACTAGTATGTTTTGATTGATGAATTGTTCATGGATATGAGATATCGAATCAACACATGGGTACATGTTAGAGAACGATGTACTGGACAGACCCAACATGAGAATGCTACATGGATAGTTATATGAGTGTCATAAGCAATTCTCATAGTGATAATAATGTATATAATCCTTACGACTTGAGATCATCAGAGATCCCAACATAAGGAGTTATGTATCTTGATATTGTCAAACGTTACCTATAACAGGGTAAACTATAAAGGCAACTATTGGATACACTACGAATTATGTAGAGGGATGTTGATTGGTCAAGATAGGATTTGTCCCTCCTATATAACAGGAGAAGTGTTTGGGACCTTGATCAAGTAAGACTAAAATGCATGGCCATGCTCGAATGAGTCGATATGTGATATCGAGCTTATTCGTTTATTCTAGTTCTACTTGGGGATCAAGAAATAGAGATTGAATATACGAGTATGACTATTCCATGACTCGTGTTCAATCTAAACACATGGACAAATGGATTAAGTTACATGGTTAATATTATCACAAGTTCTAAGGTTATGTCGAGTCAATGGCATTCTTGTAATTTGGGTAGCCTTGATGTGTTGCTAGATACCGCTCATTGCTTGTGACATAAAATTAGATTTTATGTCGCTGCCAACATTACAAGATCCTATCGGGTCGCACAAAAGATTAAATCCATAAAGGGAATTAAATTAATGGGATGAATTAAATAATTAAGAAGAGTCTTAATTAAATGATTATAAAGATTTAATTAATGGGTTTGGCCCATGAGACTTTAAGAAAGTCTTGAACCTTAATTAAATCTTATAATATAAATACAAGGTTATAATTAATTGCAAAAAACACTACAATTCATAAAACCTAAAACCTACTCTCACACTCGACCGCCTCTCCATCGGATATCACCGCCGCCGCCGCCGTGTGTGTTCTTTTGGTTGGCCGCCGTTTATCGGTTTTGAACCGTGAGTTCGGTTTTGGTTCAAGAATAAGTCTAGCAACTTGTTCTTGAACGTCCCTTGTTCGATTTGATCGTGTGGATGCCGTAGAGACAAAGGTGCAAACTTTTGTTTGTGACTCGTGGTGCTACAACGAGGATTCTGCCTCAAACACGCTACAAGGTTGAGACTCTTTAATCATTTCGATATGAATACTCTGTATAGGTCCATGGTTAGGGAATCCAAATTTTATTTCCGCTGCGTATTTGCCCGTTGGATTCCTTACAGCTTCGACATATTAGCGGCATAATATCCCTCGCATCAACGATAATAAGCATGCTAGTATAACAATTTATACACCAATATGCACCACATGCATAAAAATACCCAAATGTAAACACCTAGCCAACCATGCTAAGGCTACGATTCACTCATTCCCGGGTTCTCTAACCACTGCTCTGATACCACTAATGTAAGGACCCTAGTTCCTTAAGTGCGGATCAAAAGCGTAAATAGAATCATCATACATAAACAGAGTAGAAAAGTCGTGTTGATGCCTTGAGCTATTAGGTTACAGTGCCAAAGTAAAATTCCAAAAAGGATTAATTACATTCCCGACTAATGAATGTTAATCTTATAGCTTTACACTATACAAAAGAATGTGCCTGCTACCAAGAACACTCATCACTAGCTCACCGCATCAACCCGCCTTAGCCCGTCCGCCCAAAAGCACCTACATGAACAACCCCAAAACCATGAGCATGTAAATAAATCATATTCACAATAATATGATTGCAATTCAAATGCATAAACCGTAAATGCGATTAACTTCCTGTATTTAATACATTTAAAAGCTCCATTGGTCGTCCCTGTACCACAATCATAATCAATGGATTATAAAACCAGTAAATTATGTCATGACATGCACTCATTCCATGTATACCAATGGCCAGTTCCAGTCTTATTATATCAGTGGCATAATACCCCTCGCGTTTACATGACAGCGGCACTAATACCCCTCGCTTCGACATATTAGCGGCATAATATCCCTCGCATCAACATGACAGCGGCATTATCTTTCGCTTCGACATGTTTGCGGCAAATATTCTTCATCGCTATAATATGACAGCGGCAAGTATTCTATCATCGCTTCGACATGAAGGCGGCAAGTATTCTTCATCACTGGAATATAATCTCGACTCACAATCACATGCAACCACAATGCATATCCAAACTATGTATGCAACCATAATGCATAACTAAGACCATGTATGCAACCATAATGCATAACCAATTCAAAGCGTAATAAATACGTTTTACCGTCCGATGCCCGTACGTCTCACTACGTACCTTAGTTCCAAAAGTGGAGATGTCGAGGGACTTTATCTCCTTTGTTGTGTGGCTACCTGGGATGGTTCTACACAATCATACAAACCAATATTAGAAGCCAATTTATGAACCAATACCAAAAATCCCACAAAATAATCAAAATACATCATTCTGGCATCTCGCGATCGATCACTGTGGAGTTCCGATCGATCGCGAGGTTCAGCAGCCGAGAATGCCAAAATCTGGCGCTAGGCGATCGATCGCCATTTTTGAGGCGATCGATCGCTCGCCTCACCGATCGATCGCCTCAACATGGCGATCGATCGCCGAAAGTCATTTTTGCCACTGCCTGCGCGCGATCGATCGCTCCGTTTTAGGCGATCGATCGCCGCGACCTGCAACATGAAAAATCGCCATTTTTCAACCTTAAACCTTCCCAATCCATTCCAACTCAAAAACCATCCCAACAACAACATCAAAACACCATAAACCTTCAATATACACTTTAAAACAACCAAGAATCCAACACCCAACCAAAATAATACTAACCCAAAACAACCCATTTCAAAACCATATCAAAACTAAACCAAACATTACAAAAACACCAAGGAGGTATCCATACCTCTTGGGGACTCCAAATCTCACAACAAATCCCACAAATAAGGTTTTTGCAAGGATTCTTCTTCCACTTTCAAGCCAATTTCGAAAATAGTGAATGGTTAGGGTTGAGAGAGTGATTTTGGGGTTTTGGTAAAGTGATGGGTAAAGTGGGGGTTGGGGGTAATAAATGTGTTTTAATTAAAATGGCACTCCCACAATTACCATGGTGTATAAAACACCCCAACCTGATATTTTAAAAGCATTACCAAAATGCATCAAAATCCCAATTAAAATCATGCTTCACCAAATAATTATCAATTACCATAATCAAACCATAATAACCCCCAAATAAGGTTTTTGCAAGGATTCTTTTTCCACTTTCAAGCCAATTTCGAAAATAGTGAATGGTTAGGGTTGAGAGAGTGATGTGGGGGTTTTGGTAAAGTGATGGGTATTGGGGGTTGGGGGTAATAAATGTGTTTTAATTAAAATGGCACTCCCACAATTACCATGGTGTATAAAACACCACAACATGATATTTTAAAAGCATTTACCAAAATGCATCAAAATCCCAATTAAAATCATGCTTCACCAAATAATTATCAATTACCATAATCAAACCATAATAACCCCCAATTCCCAACATGCATAACATGCACCCCGAAATGCACCACCGAGTCACGCATACCATGTGATTAAGCATTTCACCAAGATAATTAATTCCAACACATATATTAATTATCACCATAAATAATCACATAAACATAATAATGCCCAAATTGCAATTAATTATTTTTGGGATATCACAATACTCCCCTACTTATAAGATTTCGCCCCCGAAATCGCATGCACTTACCCAAATCGAAACCAAACATAAATCACATACCAGAAAATAACTCCGGGTAGTGCTGCACCATATGCCGCTCTGTCTCCCACGTGGCCTCCTCGACACCCCTGCGATCCCACTGAATCTTGACCATCGGTATCACTTTGTTCCGAAGTCTGTGATCAGCCCTATCTAGAATCCTGACTGGTCGTTCCTCATAGGATACATCAGAATCCAACTGAACCTCAGAAGACTGTAATACATGCGACGGATCCGGCTCGTATTTCCGCAGCATAGATACATGAAACACGTCGTGAATACCAGACAACGACGGTGGCAGTGCCAAACGGTAAGCCAAGGTACTGATGCGCTGTAAAATTTCATACAGTCCCACATACCTCGGAGACAATTTACCACGCATACCAAACCGAACCACACCCCTGAAAGGCGAGATCTTCAAAAAGACTCTGTCTCCCAACTGAAACTCCAACGGTCTCCGCCGTTTATTCGCATAGGGTGCCTGCCTGTCCTGGGCTGCCTTCATTTTCTGACGGATAACCTTTACTTATCCTCCATCTCCCGAATTAGTTCGGGTCCTCCCACTGCTTTACTGGTCAAGTCATCCCAGTATAATGGCGACCTACAACGCCTACCATACAAAGCCTCAAACGGAGCCATCTGAATACTCGCCTGATAGCTGTTGTTGTATGAGAATTCTACCAAGGCCAAGGAATCTTGCCATGAGGCATCAAACTCTAAAACACAAGCCCGTAGCATGTCCTCGAGCGTCTGTATAGTACGCTCAGTCTGACCATCCGTCTGGGGATGATATGCCGTATTCAATCTCACCTCGGTACCCAATGCTGACTGAAGACCTCCCCAGAAATGAGATGTGAACCGCGGATCTCTGTCAGATACAATAGACACTGGAATCCCGTGTAGTCTCACTATGTCCCGGACATACAGCTGAGCCATCCTCAAGTATGTGTACGTCATACTGTAGGGAATGAAATGAGTTACCTTCGTCAGCCTATCAATGATCACCCAAATGGCATCACAACCCGAAGTAGTCCTCGGCAAGTGGGTCACAAAGTCCGTAGATATGTGTTCCCACTTCCACTCTGGTATCTCTAAGCTCCTTAGTTCGCCACCGGGCCTCTGCCTCTCTGCCTTAACCTGCTTACAGCACCTCTTGACAAAAGCGATCACATCACGCTTCATCCGCTTCCACTAGAACTGATCACATAAGTCCTTATACATCTTCCTCCCTCCTGGGTGGATACTAAATCGGCTACTATGAGCTTTTTCCAAGATCCCTCTACGCAACTCTGGCGTACACGGAACCACCCATCGGTTACCGAGTCTCAAAGAACCATCCTCAGCCACTCTAAACTTTGATGGCTGACCCTGAAGGGCCAATGATGACCATCTCTGAACCTCATCATCTGTCCTCTGAGCTCTCCTGATATTCTCATATATATCTGGCTCAGCCAATAAGGTCGATACCCAAACCGGCGATGCGTCCACATCGAAGTCATAGCCCAAATGGCAACAAGAAATCATCATAGCCGACAAATGCATGACATCCTCCTCAGTACTCTTCACCTTCCGACTCAAGGCGTCTGCTGTCAAGTTTGCTTTCCCCGGATGGTACTCAATCTCATAGTCATAGTCCTTGAGTAGGTCCATCCATCTCCTCTGACGCATATTCAACTCTGCCTGAGTGAACAAGAATTTCAGGCTCTTATTATCCGTATATATGGTAAAGGACGTACCATACAGATAATGCCTCCAAATATTCAGGGCAAAGATAATAGCCGCCAATTCCAAATCATGGACTGGGTACCTAGCCTCATGCGGCTTCAATTGCCTCGATGCATAAGCTACCACATGCTTATCTTGCATCAATACACACCCCAAGCCCTGTAGCGATGCGTTAGTGTATAGAACAAACCTCCCGTTCTCCGTGGGAATTACCAATACAGGCGCTGTGGTCAATCGATGCTTCAACTCTTGGAAGCTTTCCTCGCAAGCCTCTGACCAAAAGAAGGGTACTCCCTTTTGGGTCAACTGCGTCAGTGGCTAAGCAATCTTAGAAAATCCCTCGACGAAGCGTCGGTAATAGCCAGCCAAACCAAGAAAACTCCGAATCTCGGGCACAGAAGTGGGTGCAGCCCACTCCATCACGGCCTCAATCTTCCTGGGGTCACTGATATCCCACTGCTAGATATGACATGCCCCAGAAATACTACACTGCCCAACCAAAACTCACACTTGCTAAGCTTGGCATATAACTGGTGATCTCTGAGGATCTGGAGCACTGTCCTCAAGTGTTTCACGTGCTCTTCCTCGCTCCGGGAGTAGATAAGTATGTCGTCAATAAACACAATGACGAACTGATCCAGATAGGGTTGGAACAGCCTGTTCATCAAGCTAATGAAGACAGTCGGGGCATTCGTCACACCGGACGGTATCACTAAGAACTCGTAGTGCCCATACCGAGTCCGAAATGCTGTCTTCTGCACATCCTCCTCCCTGACCCGTATCTGGTGGTACCCGGATCTCAAATCAATTTTGCTATACAGCTTCGTGCCTTGCAACTGATCATATAAATCATCAATCCTTGGGAGAGGATACTTGTTCTTTACCGTGGCCTTATTCAGTTGCCGGTAATCGATGCACAAACGCATCGAACCATCTTTCTTCTTCACAAAAAGAACCGGTGCGCCCCAAGGCGATACGCTATGGCGTATATATCCTTTATCAAGGAGCTCCTGCAGCTGCTCCTTCAACTCTCTTAACTCCGCCGGTGCCATTCTGTAAGGGGCACGAGAAATAGCGGATGTCCCCGGCAATAACTCAATCCCAAACTCAACTTCCCTAGCCGGTGGAAATCCTAGAATCTCTTCCGGGAACACATCAGCAAACTCCGCTACCACTGGTACATCCTCAACCTTTAACTCTTTACCCTTTCCCGACGTGTCCACGGCATAGATGAGGTAGCCCGTGTGTCCACGTTCCAATAATTGGGACATCTTGATCGCCGAGATCAACGGAATCTTCGCACGAGAACTGTTGCCATAGAAAGTCCATTGAACTCCAAAATGAGATCTAAACAGAACTGTCCTCTGCCGACAATCTACCACTGCCTGATATCTGTTCAGAATATCGATGCCCACAATGCAGTCGAAGTCTGACATACCCAGTACAATCAAATCTGCCTTTATCTCATTGCCCTCAAAATAAATGAGGCAGTCCATCAGAAACTGATCAGCAACAACTTTCTTTTCGGTGGGTGTCGAGACCAATAGAGACGTGGTTAATAGAGAAGTGCACATATGATGTCTCGCCACAAAGTCCGTAGACACAAAGGAGTGCGAAGCACCTGTGTCTATCAAAATAAAGGCGGAATATGTAAATAGAAGGCACGTACCAGCTATAACCTCCTCTGGAGCTGCATCGGCCTGCTCCCTGGGCAATGCATAGACCTGTCCCTGAGGTGGCCCCATCGCCTGTCCTCCCATCTGTCGAGGCACCATCGGCTGCCTCTGCTCTACTGTACCACTAGAAAACCTCCCTCGACCTTCCCTAAGATCCGTCTGCCCTTCCCGATTGGGACAACGTCGAGCAATGTGGCCCGACCTGCCACAAATGTAGCACGCAGAACAATCTCACATCAAATGCGGCCCTCCGCAAAAGTGGCACTTGACATCTCCAACTCTACTAGCTTGAGTCGGTCCCCCATAAGTAGATGCACCACCTCTCCGGTCCCCTTGCTTCCGGCCATCCGACCGCCTTCCGCTAAACCGGGAAGAAGAGGAAGTTCCTCTTGCCTTGAAAGATCCCCCCCGGGGCCTCAGATTATCAGATGTAGATCTTTGTGATGGAACAGGTGAGGGTATGGCTTCAGGATAAGCACTCACCCCTATCTCTGCTAATTCCGCTCTAACAAGAGCATCATCAAAAGATGTCGGGTTGTTGGAAATAGCCCGGTCAAATAATTCCGGTCTCAGCCCCTTTAGAAAGTGCATCATCTTGGCATGTCCATTTGTAGCGATGTGTGGCACATACCTCAATAGTGATGAGTAGTGCATGGCATAGTCCGAGACTGTCATGCTCCCTTGCTTCAGGTTTGTAAATTCATCCTCCTTGGTTTGCCTAGCCGCAGCAGAGAAGTACCGGTTTAGAAACCGAGTTCTGAATAAAGTCCAGTCAATTACAATGCCTTGGGCCCTCAATTCCATTACAGTCGTCTTCCACCACATAGAAGGCTTCTTTGCCAATTGGAATTCTGCCAGCCTTAACCAAGCCGTCCTAGCACACGGCGCAGACACAAATATCTGTTCCAATCTCAATAGCCACTCTTCGGCCTCTTCCCCTGTCTCTGTTCCTTCAAACATAGGCGGGTGAAAGGTCAGAAACTGAGTCAGACTAAGCTCCCCTGGTAATAGCAACTGAGCAACCGGCTCCATGCCCACAACAGGTGGAGGTAAAGGATTTGTCTGACCGATGCTAGCATTCGCGCTCCCATTATCACCCACCTCTTCATTGAGGTTCCCCACATTCATAGCCGCCATGCTGTAATACAAAGGTTAACAACAATTCTAAACAATATATATGTTATGTCGTTAGATAACATGAACGATAATAAGCATGCTAGTATAACAATTTATACACCAATATGCACCACATGCATAAACATGCCCAAATGTAAACACCTAGCCAACCATGCTAAGGCTACCCTTCACTCATTCCCGGGTTCTCTAACCACTGCTCTGATACCACTACTGTAAGGACTCTAGTTCCTTAAGTGCGGATCAAAAGCGTAAATAGAATCTCATACATAAACAGAGTAGAAAAGTCGTGTTGATGTCTTGAGCTATTAGGTTACAGTGCCAAAGTAAAATTCCAAAAGGGATTAATTACATTCCCGACTAATGAATGTTAATCCTATAGCTTTACACTACTCCTAGAGTAGATACTATACAAAAGAATGTGCCTGCTACCAAGAACACTCATCACTAGCTCACCGCATCAACCCGCCTTAGTCCGTCCGCCCAAAAGTACCTACAGGAACAACCCCAAAACCATGTAAATAAATCATATTCACAATAATATGATTGCAATTCAAATGCATAAACCGTACATACGATTAACTTCCTGTGTTTAATACATTTAAAAGCTCCCTTGGTCGTCCCTGTACCACAATCATAATCAATGGATTATAAAACCAGTAATTTATGTCATGGCATGCACTCATTCCATGTATACCAATGGCCAGTTCCAGTCTTATTATATCAGTGGCATAATACCCCTCGCGTTTACATGACATCGGCATTAATACCCCTCGCTTCGACATATTAGCGGCATAATATCCCTCGCATCAACATGACAGCGGCATTATCCTTCGCTTCGACATGTTTGCGGCAAATATTCTTCATCGCTATAATATGACAGCGGCAAGTATTCTATCATCGCTTCGACATGGAGGCGGCAAGTATTCTTCATCACTGGAATATAATCTCGACTCACAATCGCATGCAACCACAATGCATATCCAAACTATGTATGCAACCATAATGCATAACTAAGACCATGTATGCAACCATAATGCATAACCAATTCAAAGAGTAATAAATACGTTTTACCTTCCGATGCCCGTACGTCTCACTACGTACCTTAGTTCCAAAAGTGGAGATGTCGTGGGACTTTATCTCCTTTGTTGTGTGGCTACCTGGGATGGTTCTACACAATCATACAAACCAATAATAGAAGCCAATTTATGAACCAATACAAAAAATCCCACAAAATAATCAAAATACATCATTCTGGCATCTCGCGATCGATCGCTGTGGAGTTCCGATCGATCGCGAGGTCCAGTAGCCGAGAATGCCAAAATCTGGCGCTAGGCGATCGATCGCCATTTTTGAGGCAATCGATCGCTCGCCTCACCGATCGATCGCCTCAACATAGCGATCGATCGCCGAAAGTCATTTTTGCCACTGCCTACGCGCGATCGATCGCTCCGTTTTAGGCGATCGATCGCCGCGACCTGCAACATCAAAAATCGCCATTTTTCAACCTAAACCTTCCCAATCCATTCCAACTCAAAAACCATCCCAACAACAACATCAAAACACCATAAACCTTCAATATACACTTTAAAACAACCAAGAATCCAACACCCAACCAAAATAATACTAACCCAAAACAACCCATTTCAAAACCATATCAAAACTAAACCAAACATTACAAAAACACCAAGGAGGTATCCATACCTCTTGGGGACTCCAAATCTCACAACAAATCCCACAAATAAGGTTTTTGCAAGGATTCTTCTTCCACTTTCAAGCCAATTTCGAAAATAATGAATGGTTAGGGTTGAGAGAGTGATTTGGGGGTTTTGGTAAAGTGATGGGTATAGTGGGGGTTGGGGGTAATAAATGTGTTTTAATTAAAATGGCACTCCCACAATTACCATGGTGTATAAAACACCCCAACATGATATTTTAAAAGCATTTACCAAAATGCATCAAAATCCCAATTAAAATCATGCTTCACCAAATAATTATCAATTACCATAATCAAACCATAATAACCCCCAATTCCCAACATGCATAACATGCACCCCGAAATGCACCACCGGGTCACGCATACCATGTGATTAAACATTTCACCAAGATAATTAATTCCAACACATATATTAGTTAACACCATAAATAATCACATAAACATAATAATGCCCAAATTGCAATTAATTATTTCGGGGATATCACAGATGTAGCCTCAAAACAAGATACGAACCCAGCCTCCATAGTGGAAGTAGCAGTCAATGTCTGCTTTGCCCTTCTCCAAGATACAGCTCCACCAGCAAACACAAAAATGTATCCTGATGTTGATTTTCATGAATCAACACAGCCAGCGAAGTCCGAATCAGAGTAGCCAATCACTTCCAGATTATTAGTTTGTCTATACATAAGCATGTAATTTTTGGTCCCCTTAAGGTACCTTTTACTTTCTTTGCAGCTCTCCAGTGATCCATACATGGATTACTCTGACTAACATCCCAACAACAAATGCAATGTCAGGTCTTGTGCAGACCTGAGCATACATTAGACTTCCAACGGCAGAAGCATAAGAAATGTTCTTCATTTGTTCCCTCTCAAAACCATTTTTCGGGCATTGGTTCAAATTGAAACTGTCACCCTTTACAATGGGAGCTATACTTGATGAGCAATCTTTCATCTTAAATCTCTCTAATACTTTGTTGATATTGGTATCTTGAGATAGGCTCAGAATTCCTTGAATTTTGTCTCTATGTATTTTGATGCCTATGACATAAGATGCATCACCCATATCCTTCATATCAAAGTTGTTAGAAAGAATTTCCTCTCATGTAGCAAACCCTTATCAATGGTTGCAAGTAAAATGTCATCCACATACAGATAAAGGAAACAAATCTTACTCCCACTGACCTTTTGGTATATACATTGATCCATAATATTCTCTACAAATCCAAATGAAAATTACATCATGAAATTCCAAATACCACTGAAGGGAAGCTTGTTTCAATCCATATATAGATTTCTTGAGCTTGCACATCAATTGCTCACTACTACTAGAGGAAAATCCTTCTGGCTGTTTCATGTAAACCTCTTCCTCTAGATCTCCATTTAGAAAGACTATTTTCACATCCATTTGTTGCAACTCCAAATCGAAATGCGCAAGTAATGCCATGATAATACGAAGTGAATCTTTCTTTATACAGGGTAGAAGTTCTCCTTGTAGTCGATTCCTTCCTTTTGAGTAAATCCTTTAGCAACGAGTCTTGATTTATATCTTTTAATGTTGCCTTTTGAGTCTTTCTTTGTTTTATAGACCCATTTACATTGATCAATTATTTTTTAAACAGAAATTTCTCGGTGTAGCGATTCTATACCGCAAGTGCACGATGTCAAGTTTTAGTATAGTGATAATATAAGTAAGGATGTCGAACCCACATGGACTAACGTATAAGTACCAAATAAAATTAGTGAAATTATATTTAGCCTACGAAAAAGATGATTAAATAACTAACTAAACTAAAGAATTAAAAACTCAAAACTAACACAACTCCTTTGAAGATGCGAAAGAATTCCGCTCAAGAAATCTATCAAAATGTTCGTTCAATTGTGCGTCGTCAATGATTGGTTTGTTAAAACAACTACTTATCAAATCAATTCTTAAGGTGACGGATTTCCGAATATAATCAATACACTCTCTCGAGCTGTATTGAAACTAGTAATAAATTGACGCAAGTAACTCTCGTTCACTTAAACCAATTTAATACCGAATAAATCTCTATGAAAACCGTTGTTCTTTAAATCTTTCAATTTAAAGTGACCACGTATGTGATTTAATCTCTCGATCTAATCTTAAACATACAACATGAATTATTTTAGCGTATTATAATTTTATCTCTCGATCTCAATTATAATTCACAAATTTCAATCAAAGGTAGCTAAGCTTTGATAGCATGAAGCATATAATTCATGAACAAAAGATATTGATTCACTCCAACACAATCAAATCAAAGATTCAAACACAAAATTCCTTAAAATTGATAGAATAAACCAGATTAAATTCAAATCAAATTTAAATAGATGTTTAATCGTCTCTCGACCTCAAAAACATCAACTAAATATGAAAATCAAATTAATCTAAAGTTTAGAAATACGATAAACGTAGGAGCGACTCCGTGCGTTGACCGATCTTCCTTCTCTCACTTCCTTCCTTGCACTTCAAAGGATTCTTCAACCTAGTTCTTCCGGAGATGAAAGGCGGCTGCGATTATGGAATTAGGTCTGATAATACTCTGAATAGTGGATGCAATTTTCGTGCCTCTTTTCCTTATTTATAGAGGAGGGGGGATATGGAAGTGTTTCCAAAAATCAGACCAAATCAAGACTTTTATTTTCAGAAAATTCTGTGTCTCGATCGATGGGTCCTTAAGTCTCGATCGATCGAGCGCCTTCAGCTTCCGTGTCTGAGTTTCTCTGCCTCGCTCGATCGATCGAGTTGAAGTGTCCGATCGATCGAGCTTTCTTCACCTTTTCTTGCCAATTCTCTGCCTCTCTCGATCGATCGAGCTGGTGATTCCGATCGATCAAACTCTGAAATAAAATGTTGGCCAAAACTTCTGCCTTCGTCGATCGATCGACCTCCTGTTCCGATTGATCGAGAATGTCAGAACTCAAATTCGTCATTTATTGGCTTGATTTGATCTGTTTTCTTCCTTGTAGCTCAATTCTTCCACATTCCGCATAGATTCTTGAAACATTCAAATAAATACCAAAAAGCATAACATCTTCACGGAATCTACACGAAAATATATATAAATCAAAGGCCAAATATGCGTAATAATCAACCCTATCATACATCCTATGGCTTTTACATCAGGCAACTCAACAAGATCCCAGACTCCATTAGATGTCATAGAATTCAACTTATCTTTCATGGCATCGTACCATAAACTTGATTCTTTACAACTCATGGCTTGTGAAAACGTTTCAGGATAATTTTCGGCTCCAACATTATAGTCCGCTTCTTGTAAATACACAACATAATCACTAGGTATTGCTGATTTCCTTACTCTAGCATATCTCCTTAAAGTTGTATCAACATTTTCCTGAGGATTATGTTGTTCAACCGGATGTTCAATAATTCTTGGAAATTCTTGAACATCTTGATCTATTGGAATATTATCAGCAGCTTGTGGAACTTCAATGATTGTTTGTCCAACGTCCGTTTGAAGAGTGTTGCGAATGATAATCAATCTATCACTTGGAGTGGAAGTTTGAGCATCAATATGATTCCTTTCAGAAACAATGTCTGAAATCGATCATTCCCACTGATCAAGTCATTCTCAAGAAACTTCTCATTTCTTGATTCCACAATCCTAGTGCTATGAGATGGACAATAGAATTTATAACCCTTAGACCTTTCGGAATATCCAGTGAAATACCCACTAATGGTCATTGGGTCTAGTTTCTTTTCTTGTGGGTTATAACTCTTACTTCAGACGGGCATCCTTAAACGCGTATATGTCGCAAACTTGGTTTCCAACCTTTGAATAATTCAAATGGTGTCTTTGGGTCAACCTTAGTTGGAACTCGATTTAATATATAAACTGCTGTTTTAAGAGCTTCAGTCCACAAGGATTCAGGAAGCTTGGAGTTACTTCGCATACTGCTCACCATGTCCATTAAAGTTTGGTTTCTTCTTTCTGCTACACCATTTTGATCCGGAGATCCAGGCATGGTGTATTGTGCAACTATCCCATGTTCTTGAAGAAAGTTCGCAAATGGATTAGGTGCTTGTCCATCTTCAGTGTATCTACTAGGGGTGTAAACGAACCGAATCGAGCAGAATATGCAGAAAATTTTAAGGTTCGATTTTTGCTCGAAATAGTTGTATTCGGAGTTCGATTCGAAGTTCAAATATTTTCAAAAATTTGGCTCGAGTTCGGCTCAAATCAAAGTTCGAGTTCGAGTTCGGCTCGAAAATGTTCGAACATGTCGAGCTATTCGAATTATTGCTCAAAAATAAATACCCGAAATGTTCGAAATATATTTATTTAATATATAATTTTATTATATTAATAAAATATTAAGGTTCGCGAGCAGCTCGCGAACTATCGAACAAAGTAATTTGGGATCGAGTTCGGCTCGAAAAAAGTTCGAACACGTTCGAGTTCGGCTCGAATTCGAGAATTTCGAATTCGAATCAAATATTTATCGAGCCGGCTCGAAAAGTTCGTGAACATGTTCGATTTGTTTACACCCCTAGTATCTACCATAATATTCTCCACCTCTATATGTCCTCACGATTTTAATTTACTTTTCGCATTGTTTCTCTACTTCGGCCTTAAAACCTTTAAGGCATCTAGTACTTCGTTCTTGTTATGAAGCAAGTAGATATATATATATATATCATGAATAATCATCAATGAAAGAGATGAAGTATTTAGGACCATGCGAGCCCGTTACTGGACTACAAATATCTGAAGGTATAATCTCTAATATGTTTGTACTCCTCTTAGCACCTTTCTTGGACTTGTTCGTCTGCGTTCCTTTAATGCAGTGCACACAAGTACTGAAACCAGTAAAATCCAAAGTACTAAGTACTCCATCATTCATCAAAGAAGCGAAAGAAAAGAGTAGCACTGACCGCTTTATTTTTAAACAAAAGATATTTCAAAGAATAGTGTGAAGCGATTCTACCGCAAGTGCACTGTTGTCAAGTTTTAGTATAGTGAAAATTAAGTACGGGTTGTCGAATCCACAGGGACTAACGTATAAGTACCAAATAAGATTAATTAAATTATATTTAGCCTACGATTAACAAAGGTGATTAACTAATGCTAAATTTAAACTGAAGATCGAAAAATAAACAAGCAACAAATAGATGAATGGTTCCGGATATGTGAAGGCAAGTCACTCGAGAAAATTACCAAGCTCGTCGTTCAACTATGTTATCTTTACTGATTCAAATGAATTCTCAAATTATCAACCAATTGATTTTAAAGGTGAAAGGTTTTCGCTATTATTCGATACACTCTCTCGAGCTGTAAAGAAACTAACATTAATTAGAATAAGTCACTCTCGTGCACCTATTTACTAATATAATATTGCATAAAACGTCAAAACCTTCTAACTCTAAATCTTTCGATTCCAAGTTCTCACGTATGCGATATTATCTCTCGATCTCAATCGTAACATACATCATAAATTAATGGAGCGTGTTACAACGTTATCTCTCGATCTCGGTTATAACTCTCAAATTCAATCAAAGCTAGCTAGACTTTGATCTACACAAACAATTAATTTATGAACAATAACAATCAATGCGCTCAAACACAATTGAATCAATAATCAAACACAACGAAACTAAAACTCGAATAAAATAAACTAGATTTAATTCAAATCAAATACATAAGAGTTTAATTGTCTCTCGACCTCAACAACATCAAATGGAATTGAAAATCAAAGAAATCAAAGTTTAGAAATACGATAAACGGTGGATGAATCCGTGCGTTGCGCCATGATTTCTTCTCTTGCTCCTTCCTTGCACTCCGGAATGGATTGGCTCGACTTTGGACAAAGAACGGAGATTGAATCTCCTTCGGCGGCGTTGGGCAGCGGCTAGGGCTGCTAATTTTCGACCTAATCACGTCTGGTATGGCATCTCCTTGATTTGGAAGTGATTTACCCTTTTATACCTCAAAAAATCATTTCAAAAATGGAAGATAAGATTTTCCCGGATTTGCGTCTCGATGGATCGAGATTTGCGTCCGATCGATCGGTGCACTGTTCATGTCAGTCTTTGAAACTCACTGCCTTGCTCGATCGATCGAGATTTTCTACCGATCGATCGAGACTTTGAAAAAATCAGCTCTGAAGTTACTGCCTGGCTCGATCGATCGAGATTTTCCACCGATCGATCGAGACTTGAATCTCTTTTCTTCTCAGCGCACTGTCTGGCTCGATCGATCGAGACATAATCTCGATCGATCGAGATTCCAAAAATCTCACTTCCTCAATTTCAACTCTTTCTCGCCTCGATTTCGCCCGTTATCTTCATATTAGCTCATTTCTTCCACTTCCGATCTAATTTCCTGAAACAAACGAATAAACACCAAAAAGCATAATATCATCCAGGAAAAAGTACGGAAAATGGGAAGAAATTACAGTTAAAAACACTTAAAATCTAAGCCTATCAACTCCCCCAAACTTAGACTTGATCGTCCTCGAGCAAGCAATAAGCTCAAAAAGAAAGTTAAACTCGATACTAAGCATGAATCATCTTTACAACATACGTAAAAACTCAGAAATCCTACTTACACATCAATAGAAGTCATTCAATACTTAACAAGAAGCAATTTCTCCTAAGTTAAACAATACATCGCAACATCGGAACGTGCGTGTGTGCTATTGTCAAACATGAGTTACATACATATCTTTAAGATCAACATGTGCCATATCAACTCCTAGTCAAGATTACTTTGAATTACTCTACAAATTTACTATCCAGCACTTCTCCACTAATGTAATTATTCCCTAGACTTGGATCAAAAGGTCTTAAAAGCTTATAACGTTAGGCCTTTTGGTGTCGGCTTCAAAGAAAAGGTAGGATGAATTCAAAGAAGAGAGTATAATAAAATCAGTTCAACTATTTTAAGCTTCTCTTCAACTTTTTCTAGCCTTGGCCACTTTGGGTCTTATTTGAATTTTTCTTTTCAAGGCTTTTCTCTACAACATTTCTTTTTCTTTGCTCATTCTTTCGTCCTTTTTGAACTCATATGCATATAACAATTCCGTGCAATGAATGAGATTCATTATACTCTCCTAGGGATGGATAAAATTGTTCTTTTAGGCTCAAACCAAGGTGGGTATAATGAGTTTGCCAAAAATGCCGAATGGGGGTCTAATCATATGCAATGCATATACCATTCTTTTTCAATAAGGCTCAAAAGGGGACACTAAGGAATAATGTATAACAGGTAGGCTTGAAAGGCACAAACGGTCCAAAGATCGCCTAAATCATCTCCAAGTCTAGTTCCTAATTATAAATTTCACCTCAAAGTGCTTTCAACTAAACTGTAGAGTTATCTAAGATACTCAAGACTCATCATAGTTAACACAAATTTTCAATTTAATCAATACATACTTCACTCAATCATGACTCAATAAGTGCTCAAATAATTCCTCAGTTTTGACATATGGTTAACAACGGATATATGCAAACAAGTTAAACATTTCCACGACTCCTATCTAGATGAGGATTAATTTCATCATGTATTACCGTTGCAATTCCAACTCATCAATTCTCAAGAATAACTCAATCAATAAAAAATTTTTTGTTGGTAATGCTCAAGGATGAATCAGTCTCAAAATCATGCAGTCATGCTAGGAAAAGAAACAAGACAAGTAGCAATATGTGCAAAAGCAAGATATATACAAATACTGAAACCCCCCCCCCCCCCCCCCCCCAAACTTAGCATGTGAATTGCCCTCAATGAACAAGAAAAATGAATGCACAGGCAAAGACACATACCATGACGACGATCGTCACTGATCGTAGTCCTCATCATGCTCCGGAGGGGGGACTGGGTAGTGGTGCTCCTCGCCCTGATATGTCAGAAATGGTGGGTACTCAGAAGGTGGAGGTGCATGCGGATGATAAGGTGCAAAGTGTGGCTCCGGCGGGAACTGGAAACCTGGAAAGCCCTGGGCCATGGCAGTGTTCCATGCACTCAGATAGTGCATGAACTCCATCTGACGCTGAGCTACCTGCTCATGGTCCATCTGCAATGCTCTCTGCATGCTATGAATGTCCCGCTGCATGCTGTGAATGCTCTGCTGCTCCAGGCGAATATCTTGGAGATCCCTATGAAGAGAGTCCAAAGTAACACGTGTATGTTCTGCAGCAGAGGATGATGCTCCGGCTTGTGTAGTGTCCGAAGGTCTTGACTCGGCCCTTCGTCGGCCCGTAGGAGGTGGTGGACCGTTCACAATGATCGGTGTCTTTGGCGGAAGTAGCTCCTCGTCTTCCCCCCATGTCATTCCGTACCGCTGACATAAAGTAGTGATCGTGGATGGAAACGGTAGTGCGGAGGTCGGTGGGCTGCTCCCAATCTCTTGAATGTGATCACTGATGATCTCGCCAAAGTCCACTTCCTTCCCTGAGAGGATGGCATATACCAGGACCGCTCTGTCTTTTGTCACCTCAGAAGTGTGGGTCGATGGCATGACCCGCGAGACGACAAATGAAAATCATGCTTGGGCCTCTGGCTTCAAATGCTTCTTTAGAACCAACTGTGGCTCTGCTTTATCATTCCTTTGCCAATCCACTCCCGGCTTGCCAATAACTGTCAATACCTCATCGTAGTCAATCTTGCTATTCTTGAAAGATTGGTATGCACAGTTGTGAATGACAGGCATCCGGTGAATATTATTGATTGCGGCTCGATCCACCAACACATCCTTCCCTCGAACATAAACACTTACTTGGTGCCCTGGTTTAACAGCTCGAAGATTTGTGTAAAACTCCCTTACCAGTGGCACCACAGCATCAATCGGTGTCTGAACAAATTGAAACCACCCTTTTTGGCGTACTGTCCTAATGACAGGACACTCCAATTTATCCATGCTCATTCCCCTTTCACGGCTCAGGGGTTTCTTATGATAGGTGGGATATAACTCAGCAATTGTGGCATTGATAAACTTCTGTTCGTCATACCCTGGCTCAGAAACAGTGGCCTCCGCCTGCTTTTGCTTTTGGGAAGCCTCCGCCTGCTTTGACCTCTTTCTAGACGACATTTTCTTGCTAAATTATTCCCAACTAACTCAATTAACTTCAACTAATACCACACAACACTGTAAATCCAACACCCTTCAACACCACAAAACTTCCTCCAAATTTAAATCCTTCCTAACCCAATTCTACCACAATTCAAGAAATTTCACCAAAAGATAAAATCTTTGAGAATTGGAAACCAATTACCGCTTAAAAATCCGATCTTGGAAAAGTTTGGCACTTGGCTTGGAATTCCCTTTTTGATGCACTTCTACCCAATTTGCCTTGCAATTCTTCAAATCTGCAATGAAAATCTCATTAGAATAAATATTACTTCCAAGAGTTGAAGTAAATTGGAAATTTGATGGAAATATGATGAGATTTGGTGCAAATTTGGAAGAGGCGACTAGGGTTCTGCTGTGGAGTAGGAGAGAAGGTGTTTTGTAAAGTGCAGCTTTGTCTTCGGTGCCCTATATTTTTTCAAAATTTTCTCTCGCTCGATCAATCGAATTTTTTTTTCGATCGATCGAGCGAGGCAGTAGCTTAAAACGTCTTTTAAAAACTTTGGGCGATCGATCGAGATTTTGTCTCGATCGATCGCCAACACCAGAAGCCAGAAATTTAAATTTCTCTCAACACTTTCTCTCAGATTGCCTCGCCTACAACCAAATTGCTCTTGCTTTCACACCTGCAATAGAAAACACACGAATTCATTCCCAGACAACCTCAAAACAAATATACTAATAAAAATCACACCCAAAACAAAGAATTAAAAACAACACTCGAGAAAAGAAAAAAAAAACGGAAGTTCTTTATTTATAGTCCCAAGCTGGACTGTCACCTCCTCGTCTTGTCAATTCGATGGCTCCTTTGGATTCTTTACAGAATCACTTGGGAGTGTACCTTGCGTTCTCCCCGAAATCAATGTGGCCAACTGCCCTATCTGCACCTCCAAATTCTTGATCGATGCATCTTGATTTTGCATCCTTACCTCTGTCGATGAAATCAGCTTTGCCATAAGTTCCTCCATACTCGGCTTTTGTGTGAACCCTGCCTGCGGTTGTGGGTTCAACAAATTCTCCTGGTTCGACCATCTTAGGTTCGGATGGTTCCTCCATGGTTGGTTGTAATTCGAGTATGAATTGTTGGGTGGCCTGTTACCTACAAAATTCACAGCCTCAACAGATTGGTTAAACTGGTTACCTGCCTGACACTCGATGCTAGGATGACCGCCTCCACACAGCTCACAGAAGATAGCTTGCGCTTGCATTGCTGCCGCTCCCATGCTGTCTATCTTCCGGTTCATGGCTTCTAATTGAGCCGAAAGAGCAGTGATCTCGTCCACTTGATGGACTCCCATTGGCTTCTGTGGCGTGCTCCTCTCTGACTGCCACTGGTAACTGTTGCACGCCATTTCCTCCAACAAGCTATATGCCTCTTCCGGCATCTTCCTCATTATTGATCCCCCAGATGCTGCATCAATCATTGAACGGTTAGAAGAAAATAAACCGTTATAGAAAGTTTGTACCTGCAACCAAATGGGTAGACCATGGTGTGGGCATCTCCTCAACAATTCCTTAAAACGATCCCACGCTTCATATAATGTCTCGGGGTCAAACTGCCCAAAAGTTGTGATATCGTTCCGCATCTTCGCCGTCTTGGAAGGGGGAAAGTACTTTGATAAAAACGCCTTCGTCATCCCCTCCCATGTTGTTATAGAACCTGCAAGTAGTGAATTCAACCATGCCTTAGCTTTGTCTCGTAATGAAAAAGGAAAGAGCCTTAACCTGATGGCGTCGTCGAAGACGCCATTATGTTTGAATGTGTCACAAATCTCCAAAAAGTTGGAGATGTGATTATTCGGGTCGTTCGTGGCCGCTCCCCCAAACATAACCGAGTGCTGTATCATTTGTATGATCGCCGGCGTGATCTCAAAATTGTTTGCTTGAATCGTCGGCCTCGTAATACTGGACAACGATCCATGAAATGCTGGTTGCGCAAAGTCCATCATTGACCTTGGGTTCTATGCTTCATTATTATCTGCCATCGCTCGAGCTTCTCGTAATCGCCTAAGTAGGGTTCTTTCTATCTCCGGATCGAAAGGCTCGAGAATGGGCTCCTCTCTTCTGAGCATGCACTAGAAAAACGATTCCTGTACAAAATAGACAAAAGGAGACAACAAAATACACAAAGTTATTAACAAAGATCAACAAAAGAAAACAGAAAAGAAAAACAAAAACGCAATAATAAAAGAATTGGCTAAATTACAATTAACTAATCTCGTATGATATTATACAGATTAGTCCCCGGCAACGGCGCCAAAAACTTGACCGCTTTATTTTTAAACAAAAGATATTTCAAAGAATAGTGTGAAGTGATTCTACCGCAAGTGCACGGTTGTCAAGTTTTAGTATAGTGAAAATTAAGTACGGGTTGTCGAATCCACAGGGACTAACGTATAAGTACCAAATAAGATTAATAAAATTATATTTAGCCTACGATTAACAAAGGTGATTAACTAATGCTAAATTTAAACTGAAGACCGAAAAATAAACAAGCAACAAATAGATGAATGGTTCCGGATATGCGAAGGCAAGTCACTCGAGAAAATTACCAAGCTCGTCGTTCAACTATGTTATCTTTACTGATTCAAATGAATTCTCAAATTATCAACCAATTGATTTTAAAGGTGAAAGGTTTTCGCTATTATTCGATACACTCTCTCGAGCTGTAAAGAAACTAACATTAATTAGAATAAGTCACTCTCGTGCACCTATTTACTAATATAATATTGCATAAAACGTCAAAACCTTCTAACTCTAAATCTTTCGATTCCAAGTTCTCACGTATGCGATATCATCTCTCGATCTCAATCGTAACATACATCATAAATTAAT
The DNA here is from genome assembly GCA_907163345.1 of Haberlea rhodopensis. NCBI lineage: Eukaryota > Viridiplantae > Streptophyta > Magnoliopsida > Lamiales > Gesneriaceae > Haberlea > Haberlea rhodopensis. The sequence continues at coordinate 3,235,504 of CAJQUN010000026.1, read as the reverse complement.
GGAGCGTGTTACAACGTTATCTCTCGATCTCGGTTATAACTCTCAAATTCAATCAAAGCTAGCTAGACTTTGATCTACACAAACAATTAATTTATGAACAATAACAATCAATGCGCTCAAACACAATTGAATCAATAATCAAACACAACGAAACTAAAACTCGAATAAAATAAACTAGATTTAATTCAAATCAAATACATAAGAGTTTAATTGTCTCTCGACCTCAAAAACATCAAATGGAATTGAAAATCAAAGAAATCAAAGTTTAGAAATACGATAAACGGTGGATGAATCCGTGCGTTGCACCGTGATTTCTTCTCTTGCTCCTTCCTTGCACTCCGGAATGGATTGGCTCGACTTTGGACGAAGAACGGAGATTGAATCTCCTTCGGCGGCGTTGGGCGGCGGCTAGGGCTGCTAATTTTCGACCTAATCACGTCTGGTATGGTATCTCCTTGATTTGGAAGTGATTTACCCTTTTATACCTCAAAAAATCATTTCAAAAATGGAAGATAAGAATTTCCCGGATTTGCGTCTCGATCGATCGAGATTTGCATCCGATCGATCGGTGCACTGTTCATGTCAGTCTTTGAAACTCACTGCCTCGCTCGATCGATCGAGATTTTCTACCGATCGATCGAGACTTTGAAAAAATCAGCTCTGAAGTTACTGCCTCGCTCGATCGATCGAGATTTTCCACCGATCGATCGAGACTTGAATCTCTTTTCTTCTCAGCGCACTGTCTGGCTCGATCGATCGAGACATAATCTCGATCGATCGAGATTCCTAAAATCTCACTTCCTCAATTTCAACTCTTTCTCGCCTCGATTTAGCCCGTTATCTTCATATTAGCTCATTTCTTCCACTTCCGATCTAATTTCCTGAAACAAACGAATAAACACCAAAAAACATAATATCATCCAGGAAAAAGTACGAATAATGGGAAGAAAGTACAGTTAAAAACACTTAAAATCTAAGCCTATCAAGCACGTTTGGGATCTAGTTCCTGCCTTGCCTTCTAGCTCTCCAAGTGGTTTCATTTTCAGTTATTCTTCTATCGACTATTTTCCTTTACCGACACACATGGAAAGAGACTAACTTTGAGAATTCTAACGATAGGGAGAATTTATTCTTCTGAAGGTGGGAAAATTCCTGTTCATCAATCGGAAAGAAAGACAAACCGGGCACTACGGTGAGACGTGTTGAGCAACTGCTACATTGTTATTGAACGGTCACAGCCTACATAACTCGTCTCCCCCTGATCAAGTGAAAAAGGAAGGAGGAAGGTTTAATCTCTTAATTCTATCTATGGAGATATTTCCCAATCTCCGGTGCCATAAATAGAGGAATCTTCACTCATAATACATCTTTTCATGCCAGTGTAAACATGCATAGTATTATAAGTTGCATTATTTTGTAAATCAATAGAGAAAAGACCATCAGATAACGTACCATTCCCAACAAGATCAGATTTATAGACTAAACTGAAAGATGTTTCAGAGAACTTAAAGGAATAACCAAATTGTACGAGTCTTGAAACTGAAATTAAATTCCTAGAAAAACTAGGAATATAAAATGTCTTTTATAAATTCAAAATAAAACCACTTTTTAGAACTAGATTGCATGTTCGAACAGCTTCCACATGTGAGCGCATCTTATTTTCTGAATAAATGCATTGCTCACTTTCTACTGGTATCCTTAGGTTTCACATACCCTGCAAGGTATTCGAAATATGGATTGTAGAACCAGTATCAATCCACCATGTGTTATAAATAATATCAACCATATTAGATTCATAATAGACAAATGAGATTGGTTTACCTTTGGCCTCAAGACATTTCTTGAATTTGGTGCAATCTTTCTTCAAGTGTCCCTCTTTTTTTTTACAGAAAAAAACACTTAGATTCATTTTTTATTCCACCTTGGGGTGGTATTTTACCTTTCTCTTTCCATTTGGCTTGGTTTATGTCCTTTCTTTTCGTTGCCATAAATGCACTTTCACTCTTTTACATTGTCAGTCTTCCATCCTCTTGAACACACATGGTCATAAGCTCATTAATTGTCATTATCCTTATGTGTGTTGTAGGATATCTTAAAAGGTCCATATTAACTTGGAAGAGTGTTCAAAATATAGTGCACAAGGAAAGACTCAGACATCTCAACCTCAAGAGTCTTTAATTGGGCCGCAATGTCCCTCATTTGCATGATATGCTCACGCACACCTTTCACAGTAGTGATTCTCATGGATGAAAATGATTTCATAATTAGAGTGTTGGCTAGTGCTTTATCCGAAGTCTCAAATTGTTCATCAATAGCCTTCAGCAATGCCTTGACATTTTTATGTTCTTCGACAGAACCTCGAATACCAGTCGAGATTTTAGTCTTTATGAACATTACGCAGAGACGATTAGATCGCTCCCATTTTTCATAGAGATCAACCACATCAGGAATGTTGATTTCATTAATCGGAGGTGGTTCGTCTTTCCTTATGGCATAATCAATGTCCATCCACCCTAAATGTGATGCTCAAGATATTTGATAATTATTCATTTGATCTAGTTGTGGTATTTAAATAACATTTAAGGATTTAAATTATTGGGCATCATATTTTGGACCCGGGTATGATAAATAAATCTTGGTTGAGTTTGTAGTATTAATTAAATTCAATGAGAATCACAAATTCTCGATAATGTTATTTTAGTCCGAAATTTGAGCGTGTATTAGTGTGTGTAGATGGTGTTTATGCAAGTAATTATGTATTCCTACATGTATTGAAGTGTAAATGTGTTAAGTATATACATGTATGTGGTTAGATGAAGTATTGTCAATGAAGAATGATAACTTGAATTGGTATAGTGGGTTAAGACGGTTAAGTGACTATAATTCGAGTACGAATATTGTAATTGGGGATTGGAGAGCATGAGAAATGCTATTGATTGTTGGAAGTTAATTATGACTCACTTTGTTGAATGATTATGTGATATCTCCGAAATAATTATATGCAAATTGGGCATTAATTATGTTTATGTGATTATTTATGGCGATTAATTAATTTAGTGTTGGAATTAATTATGATGGTGAAATGCTTAGTCACATGGTGGGCGTGACCCGGTGGTGCTTTTCAGGATGCATGTTATGCATGTTGGAAAATGGGGTGTTAACGTAGTTTAATTGTGATGGTCAATAATTATTTGATAAAGCATGTATTAATTGAGGTTTTGGTGCATTTTTGGGAAAATGCTTTTAAAATATCATGTTGGGATATTTTATACATCACGCTATTTATTGGGGTACATGTTTTAATTAAAGTCTCCCATATACCCCACTACCCCCACACCCCCGTCACTCTTATCCAATCACCAATCACTCTCCAAACCCTAACCCCCAAACACCATTTTCGATTTTGGCAAAAGGAGGAGGGGAAAATCTTTGCAAAAGCTTTGTTTGTGAGATTCTTAGTAGGATTGGAGTCCATAAGAGGTATTGGAACCTCCTTGATGTTTTTAAGGTGTTTGGTTTTGATTTGAGTTGATATTTGAGTTTTTGAAATGGGTTTGTTTTTGGTTGGTGTTGTTTTTGGTTGGGTGTTAGATTTTTGGTTGTTTTAAGGTGTATATTGAAGGTTTATGGTGCTTATATGTTATTGGTTTGATGGTGTTTGAGTAGGGTTGGTTTGGGAAAATATTTGAGGTGAAAATGGTGGAAATCGCGTGTACAGGCTGTGGCGATCGATCGCTACAAATGGCGCGATTGATCGTCGAGCGGCAGTGGCAAAATTTGGTGCGAGCGATCGATAGTCGTAAATGACGCGATCGATCGTCTCGAGGTAGTGAGGTTTGGCGATCGATCGCTATGTCAAAGCGACTCGATATAGCGATCGATCGCCAGCAGTCAAATTTTGAGAAAATGATTTTTATGTTGGATTTTTGGTATTGGACTATTATTTGGCTTCTAATATTGGTTTGTGTGATTGTGTAGAACCATCCCAGGTGGCAACACAGCCAAGGAAGTGAAGTCATACCAAATCCTACTTTTGGAAAGCTACGCAGAGAGACGTACGGGCACCCAACGGTACATGTATCTTATATACTCATTTGAATATGCATTGTGAATGCAAGTATATATGGAATTGTGCATTGTGGATGCAAATACATGTTGAGTTATGCATTATGATTGCATATGTATATGATGATTGTTTGGTGCACATCCCATGAGTCATGATTATATTAGAGTGATGATTTTAATGCTTTGCCGTTGTCACTTGAAGCGATGATAGAATACTTGCCGCTGTCATATTGTAGTGAGGAAAGAATATTTGCCGCCAAATGTTGAAGCGAGGGTATTGCCGCATGTCGCATTTGAGCGAGGTTATTCGATGCCACTAATATGTCGAAGCGAGGGGTATTAGTGCCGCTGTAATGACAAGCGAGGTGCATTAAAATACACTGTTATAACAGACTAGGGATTGTTGATTGGTGATAATGAAATGGTGTTATGTCATGACCTTTGTAGAACCATTAAATAATCTATTGATTATACTCATGAGTTATGGTACAGGGACAAAGGGAGCGTTTAAAATGCATTGGAAAACAGGAAGTGTTTTATAATTTCAGTTTATGCATTTATGCCTTATAATCATATTGTGTTGAATATGGATTATTATATGCTCATGAATTGGGGGTTGTCCTTGTAGGTACATTTTGGCATATGAAGGGGGCTACGGACGGGTTGAGGCGGTGAGCTTGTGAAGAGCGCCTTTGATAAGGAAGGACATGATTATTTTGTATAGTGTCTACTCTAGCAGTAGTGTAAAACTATAATGATTAACATTCATTTGTTGGGGGAATGTAATTAATCCATTTGGAAATCCTTAACTTGGCATGTAATTCTTAAGGCTCAAGGCCTGAACACGAACTTTTAAACTCTGATTATACATGTTAGCTCTACTTATGCCTTTAATCCGCACTTAAGGAACTAGAGTCCTTACATTAGTGGTATCAGAGCAGTGGTTAGAGAACCCAGGATTGAGTGAGGGGTAGCCTTAGCAATGGTTGGCTAGGCGTTTATATTTGGGCATGTTTATGCATGTGGTGAGCTTAGGAGTTTGGAGATACAGGAATGGAAGTGGGAACACATATCCATGGACTTTGTGACCCACTTGCCGAGGACTAGCGCTGGTTGTGATGCCATTTGGGTGATCGTGGATAGGCTGACGAAGGTAGCTCACTTCATTCCCTATAGTATGACGTACACATACTTGAGAATGTCTCAGTTGTATATTCAGGATATAGTGAGACTACACGGGATTCCAATGTCTATTTTATCTAACAGAGATCCACGGTTTACATCTCACTTTTGGGGAGGACTTCAGACAGCTTTGGGTACTGAAGTAAGATTGAGCACAACATATCATCCCCAAACGGACGGTCAGACTGAGCCTACGATACAGACGCTCGAGCATGCTACGGGCTTGTGTATTAGAGTTTGATACCTCGTGGCAAGATTCATTGGCCTTGGTAGAGTTCTCTTACAACAATAGCTATCAGGCGAGTATTCAGATGGCACCGTTTGAGGCTTTGTATGGTCGACGTTGTAGGTTTCCATTATACTGGGATGATTTGACCAGTAAGTCAATTGGGGGACCCGAATTGATTCGAGAGATGGAGGATAAAATAAAGGTTATCCGACAGAAGATGAAGGCAGCACAGGATAGGCAGACAGCCTATGCAAACAAACGGCGGGAGACCGTTGGAGTTTTAGTTGGGAGATAGGGTCTTTTTGAAGATATCACCTTTCAGGGGTGTTGTACGGTTTGGAATGCGTTGAAAATTATCTCCGAGGTATGTGGGACCGTTTGAGATCTTACAGCGCATTGGTACCTTGGCTTACCGTTTGGCGTTGCCACCGTCGTTATCCGGTATTCAAGACATATTCCACATATCTATGTTGCGGAAATATGAGCCGGATCCGTCACATGTGTTGCAGCCTTCTGAGGTACAGTTAGATTCTGATGTGTCCTACGAGGAACGGCCAGTCAGGATTCTGGATAGGGCTGATCACAGACTTCGGACAAGGTGGTACCGATGGTCAAGGTTCAGTGGGATCGCAGGGGTGTCGAGGAGGCCACGTGGGAGACGGATCGGCATATGGTGCAGCACTACCCGGAACTATTTTCTGGTATGTGATTTATGTTTAGTTTCGTTTTGGGTAAGTGCATGCAATTTCGAGGGCGAAATCTTATAAGTAGTGGAGTATTGTGATATCCCCGAAATAATTATATAACTTGGGCATTAATTATGTTTATGTGATTATTTATGGGGATTAATTAATTTAGTGTTGGAATTAATTATGATGGTGAAATGCTTAGTCACATGGTGGGCGTGACCCGATGGTGCGTTTCAGGGTGCATGTATGCATGTTGGGAAATGGGGTGTTAACATGGTTTAATTGTGATGGTCAATAATTATTTGGTAAAGCATGTATTAATTGAGGTTTTGGTGCATTTTTGGGAAAATGCTTTTAAAATATCATGTTGGGATATTTTATACATCACGCTATTTATTGGGGTACATGTTTTAATTAAAGTCTCCCATATACCCCACTACCCCCACACCCCCGTCACTCTTATCCAATCACCAATCACTCTCCAAACCCTAACCCCCAAACACCATTTTCGATTTTGGCAAAAGGAGGAGGGGAAAATCTTTGCAAAAGCTTTGTTTGTGAGATTCTTAGTAGGATTGGAGTCCATAAGAGGTATTGGAACCTCCTTGATGTTTTTAAGGTGTTTGGTTTTGATTTGAGTTGATATTTGAGTTTTTGAAATGGGTTTGTTTTGGGTTGGTGTTGTTTTGGGTTGGGTGTTAGATTTTTGGTTGTTTTAAGGTGTATATTGAAGGTTTATGGTGTTTATATGTTATTGGTTTGATGGTGTTTGAGTTGGGTTGGTTTGGAAAAGATTTGAGGTGAAAATGGTGGAAATCGCGTGTACAGGCTATGGCGATCGATCGCTACAAATGGCGCGATCGATCGTCGAGCGGCAGTGGCAAAATCTGGTGCGAGCGATCGATCGCCGTAAATGGCGCGATCGATCACCTCGAGGCAGTGAGGTCTGGCGATCGATCGCTATGTCGAAGCGATCGATCGGTAAGGCTCGCGATCGATCGCCTCGATATAGCGATCGATCGCCAGCAGTCAAATTTTGAGAAAATGATTTTTATGTTGGATTTTTGGTATTGGACTATTATTTGGCTTCTAATATTGGTTTGTGTGATTGTGTAGAACCATCCCAGGTGGCAACACAGCCAAGGAAGTGAAGTCATACCAAATCCTACTTTTGGAAAGGTACTTAGAGAGATGTACAGGCACCCAACAGTACATGTATCTTATATACTCATTTGAATATGCATTGTGGATGCAAGTATATATGGAATTGTACATTGTGGATGCAAATACATGTTGAATTATGCATTATGATTGCATATGTATATGATGATTGTTTGGTGCACATCCCATGAGTCATGTTTATATTAGAGTGATGATTTTAATGCTTTGTTGTTGTCACTTGAAGCGATGATAGAATACTTGCCGCTGTTTTATTGTAGCGAGGAAATAATATTTGCCGCCAAATGTTGAAGCGAGGGTATTGCCGAATGTCGCATTTGAGCGAGGTTATTCGATGCCTCTAATATGTCGAAGCGAGGGGTATTAGTGCCGCTGTCATGACAAGCGAGGTGCATTAAAATACACTGTTATAACAGACTAGGAATTGGTGATTGGTCATAATGAAATGGTGTTATGTCATGACATTTGTAGAACCATTAAATAATATTGATTATACTCATGAGTTATGGTACTGGGACAACCAAAAGGGAGCGTTTAAAATGCATTGGAAAACAGGAAGTGTTTTATAATTTCAGTTTATGCATTTACGCCTTATAATCATATTGTGTTGAATATGGATTATTATATGCTCATGAATTGGGGGTTGTCTTTGCAGGTACATTTTGGCATATGAAGGGGGCTAAGGACGGGTTGAGGCGGCGAGCTTGTGAAGAGTGCTTTTGATAAGGAAGGACATGATTATTTTGTATAGTGTCTACTCTAGCAGTAGTGTAAAACTATAATGATTAACATTCATTTGTTGGGGGAATGTAATTAATCCATTTGGAAGTCCTTAACTTGGCATGTAATTCTTAAGGCTCAAGGCCTGAACACGAACTTTTAAACTCTGATTATACATGTTAGCTCTACTTATGCCTTTAATCCGTACTTAAGGAACTAGGGTCCTTACAGATTAATTGTTAGAAGAGAATTGTTGATTCGTGGATTGGCTAGTATCATTGTTGGTTAAAATATGAAGACTAAAATCATGCATGGAAGGTGCTTATTAATATGCTTAAATATGATTCAAGTGTGGGTCTAAGCCTTGTTAATGGAGGTGAGAAGAACTAACTTCTATGCTTGTAGCCATTGTAATGTTTTGGTTGATGTTGGGCTATGGTATGAGATGTGTTATCTTTGGAAGCATGTGTATTGTGTAAATAAATGGGTTAGATACATGCTAGTATGTGTTAACATGGAATAGAGTTTATGGTGATGTATATGCTTGAATGTGTATCATGGCATGTAGTATTGACTTATGTCACTTTATTGAATTGCTACTCTTAGTAGTGAGTTCTAAATCAAGAACTATGGACCCAATGCATCTTTAATTTGTTTAGAGTTGAATTTAAAGCAATAAAGGATCTTATGTTGTGATTAAGGGAATTTGATATAAATTGTGGAATCTCTTATAAACATGGATTCTTCCTTTTGGAGCTTGCTTTGAATCACTTCGGTGTTGGTATGGGTGTTTGAAGCATGCTAGTTGTTTAATTGAATTCTTGCGTTGGGGAGTTGAATCATGTTGTGATATCTCCGAAATAGTTATATGCATTTGGGCATTAATTATGTTTATGTGATTATTTATTAATTAATTTAATGTGAGAATTAATTAATATGAGAAATGCTTAGTCACATGTGGGCGTGACCCGATAATGCATTTCGGGGTGCTTGTTATGCATGTTTGGAAATTGGGTGTTAACATGGTTTAATTGTGGTGGTTAATGATTATTTGGTAAAGCATGTATTTAATTGAGTTTTGGTGCATTTCTGGAAAATGCTTTTAAAATATCGTGTTGGGATATTTTATACATCATGCTAAATACCGGGACATGTTCCTTTTAACCACTACCCTTCTTTTTTAACTCTCACATCACTCCTTATCATAAAAACTTTCCCAACCCTATCCCCAAAACCCACTTTCACGTTTGAAACAAGGGAAGGAGGAGGAAACTTTGCAAAAATCTTGGTTGCTTGATTTCTTGGTGAGATTTGAAGCCTAGAAGTGGTATGGATTCCTTCTTGTTTGGTTGTGTATGTGTTGGGTTTGAAATGGGTTTGTATTAGGGATTTGGAAATGATTTGGTTTTAAGAAATATGTGATATTTTGATATGATTTTTGGGTTTGTGTTGTATTTTATTGGGTGTTGGATTTTTGGTGGTATTAAGGTGTTTATTGAAGGTTTATAGTGTTTTGATGTTGTGGGTTTGTGGTTAGTTGTGTTGGTATGGATCGGGGAAGAAAAATGGTGTAAAAATGGTGGTTTTTTGGGTTACAGGTGCGGCGATCGATCGCCCGTTTTTGGTGATCGATCGCGCGCAGGCAATGGGCGGCAGGAGCGTTTGGCGATCGATCGCCATGTTGGCTCGGGCAGTGTGATCTCACGATCGATCGGGCCTTGTGGCGATCGATTGCGAGTCACCAAAAAGTGATGTTTTGGTTATTTTTGTGGGATTTTTGGTATTGGACTATTATTGGCTCCTAATATTGATTTGTGTGAATGTGTAGAACCATCCCAGGTGGCAACACAGCCAAGGAGATAAAGTCCTTCGATATCTCCATTTTGGAACTAAGGTACGTAGTGAGACGTACGGGCATCGGACGGTAAAACGTATTTTTACGCATTGAATTGGTTATGCATTATGGTTGCATATATGGATTTAATTATGCATTATGGTTGCATACATGGTCTGGGTTATGCATCATGGTTACATACATGGATTGGATATGCATTATGGTTGCATGTGTATATTGGATGCATTGGTGCATGTGATTGTGAGTCGAGGTTCTATTCCAGTGATGGAGAATACTTGCTGCCAGTGGCGTAGCGATGTGAATACTTGCCGCTGTCATACCGTAGCGATGAGAGAATATTTGCCGCTAATATGAAGCGAAGAACACGATCGCTGTCATATTATAGCGAGGGATATTATTTCCGCTGGTATTGTCTAAGCGAGGGGTATTTCCGCTGTCATGCTAACGCGAGGGGTATTATGCCACTGATGTAATAAGACTTGGAAATTGGATATGTGTATTCATGGAAATTGGTGCATGGCATGACATACATTATTGGTGTTATAATCTATTGATTATGATTGTGGTACAGGACAACCAAAGGGAGCATTTAAATGTATTAAATACAGAAAGTGGTTCGTATTTAAGGTTTATGCATTTCTATATTACAATCATATTATTGTGAATATGGTTTGTTGCATGCTCATGGTTTTGGGGTTGTTCCTGTATGTACTTTTGGGCGGAAGGGCTAAGGCGGGTTGATGCGATGAGCTTGTGAGGAGTGCTTTTGGTATAGCAGGCATAATTCTTTTGTATAGTCTTTACTCTAGGAGTAGTGTAAAGCTATAGGATTAACATTCAATTGGTTGGGAATGTACTTTCTGAAATTTTATTTTGGCACTGTAATCTTAACAGCTCAAGGCATCAACATGAACATTATACTATGTTAGATGTATGTTAGCTCTATTTACGCCTTTAATCCGCACTTAAGGATCTAGGGTCCTTACATTAGTGGTATCAGAGCAGTGGTTAGAGAACCCGAGAATGAGTGAAGGGTAGCCTTAGCAAATGGTTGGCTAGGTGTTTATATTTGGGCATGTTTATGCATGTAGTGCATAAAGGTGTATAAAATTGTTATACTAACATGCTTATTGTCATTCATGTTATCTAACGGCGTAGCATATATATTGTTTGGAATTGTTGTTAACCATTATGTTACAGCATGGCGGCCATGAACTTGGGGAACCTCAATGAAGAGGTAGGTGATGTAGGAAGTGTGAATGCAAGCATTGCTCAGATGAATCCTTTACCTCCACCGGCTGTGGGCGTGGAACCGGTAGCACAGTTGTTATTGCCTGGGGAGCTAAGTCTGACTCAATTTCTGACTTTCCATTTGCCCAGATTTGAGGGGACAGAGACATGGGAGGAAGCTGGGGAGTGGCTAGAAAGACTGGAGCAGATATTTGTGTCTGCGACTTGTGCTAGGACGGCTTGGTTAAGACTAGCAGAATTCCAATTGGCTAAGAAGTCTTCCATGTGGTGGAAGACGACAGTGATGGAGCTGAGGGCTCAGGGCATGTTGATAGACTGGACTTTATTCAGAACCCGGTTTCTAAAATGGTACTTTTCTGCTGCGGCTAGGCAAACGAAGGAGGATGAATTCACGAACCTGAAGCAAGGGAGCATGATTATCTCTGACTATGCCATGCATTACTCATCACTATTGAGGTATGTTCCTCATATCGCTACGAATGGGCATGCCAAGATGAGGCATTTCTTGAAAGGATTGATGCCAGAACTATTTGATCGGGTTATCTCCAACAACCCCACATCTTTTGATGATGCTCTTACTAGAGCGGAACTGGCAGAGATAGGAGTCAGTGCTTACACAGACGTTGCACCCCCACAAGTTCCACCACCGAAGTCGGTATCTAATAATCTGAGGCCACGAGGAGAATCATTTAAACCTCGTGGGGCTCCTTCTTCTTCTTCTTCTTCTCGGTTTGGTGGAAGGCGAATTGATAAACGGAGGGGTAGTGCACCTAGCAATAGAGGACAGACTCAAGTAAGTAGGAACGGAGTGGTGAAGTGTCACTTTTGTGGAGGACCACATCACATGCGTGACTGTACGGCTTGTTACAAATGTGGCAAGATGGGCCACATATCTCGGTTTTGTCAGAACAGTGATGGCCAGGTAGATCTCAGACGAGGAAGAGGGAGGTTTTCTAGCTGGACAGTGCAGCAAAGGCATCCGGTGGTACCTCGACAGATGGGAGGTTAGGCGATGGGGCCACCTCAAGGACAGGTTTATGCACTGACTAGGGAGCAGGCCGATGCAGCTCCAGAGGAGGTGATAGCTGGTACGTGCCTTTTATTTACATATTCCGCCTTTATTTTGATAGACACAGGTGCTTCGCACTCCTTTGTGTCTACGGACTTTGTGGAGAGACATCATATGTGCACGTCTCCGTTACCCACGCCTCTTTTGGTCTCGACACCCACCGGAAGGAATGTCGTTGCTGATCAGTATCTTACGGACTGCCTCATTTATTTTGAGGGCAATGAGTTGAAGGCAGATTTGATTGTGTTGGGTATGTCAGACTTTGATTGCATTGTGGGCATCGACATTCTGAACAGATATCAGACAGTAGTGGATTGTCGGCAGAGGACGGTTGGTTCAGATCTGATATGGGAATTCAGTGGACTTTCTATGGGAACGGTTGTCGTGCGAAGATTCCGTTGATATCGGCGATCAAGATGTCCCAATTATTGGAACGTGGACACACGGGCTATCTCATCTATGCCATGGACACGACGGGAAAGAATAAAGAGTTGAGGGTGGAGGATGTACCCGTGGTAGCAGAATTTGCTGATGTATTTCCGGAGGAAATCCCAGGATTCCCACCGATTAGAGAGGTCGAGTTTGGGATTGAGTTATTACCGGGGACGTCCGCTATTTCTCGTGCTCCTTATAGGATGGCACCGGCGGAGTTAAGAGAATTAAAGGAGTAATTACAGGAACTCCTCGACAAGGGATATATACGCCCTAGCGTATCGCCTTGGGGCACACCGGTTTTATTCGTTAAGAAGAAGGATGGATCGATGCGTTTGTGCATCGGTTACCGGCAACTGAATAAGGCCACAGTGAAGAACAAGTATCCTCTCCCAAGGATTGACGATTTATTTGATCAGTTGCAGGGTACTAAGTTGTATAGCAAGATTGATTTGAGGTCAGAGTACCACCAGATTTGGGTCAGAGAGGAGGATGTGCAGAAGACAGCATTTCGGACTCGGTATGTGCACTATGAGTTCCTAGTTATACCGTTCGGTGTGACGAACGCCCCGGCTGTCTTTATGAGCTTGATGAACAGGGTGTTCCAACCATATCTTGACCAGTTCGTCATAGTGTTTATTGACGATATACTTATCTACTCTCGGAGCGAGGAGGAGCACGTGAGGCACTTACGGACGGTGCTCCAGATCCTCAGAGATAGCCATTTATTTGCCAAGCTCAGCAAGTGTGAGTTCTGGTTGAGCAGTGTTGTGATACCCGAAGATTAATGGTGTTAATCCAATTGTGGTAATAATCCTTAATGGATTTTATTTGTGGCAATTATGAATTAATTGCGATTTTGGGACTCCAGGGGATTTTAAATCCGGTTTTTGGAGTCATTGGGTCCAAGGGATGTGATTGTATCCTCGTCGTGGTGGTAACCTTGGAATTTGGTCTTTGGTGGGATTTGGGGTCCAGAGTACTTTGTACTGGGGCTGGTAATGGAATTAGGGTTGGAGAGATGATTTTTGAAAACAGATGATTTTTAATGAGTCATGATGTATTTGTGGAAGGATTGGTATTTTCAAGTTTTGGTACTATATATACCGAGTGGACTCGATATTCCGTCATTTTTGTCACGGAACCCTTCCCTCCTCTCTCTCTCTCTCTACATTCAAGCCCTTTCCTCCATTTCCCCTCTTCTCCCATTATGGGAAAATCGATGGTAGCTTGGCTCGGGAGCCGGATTTCTCGGAGATAATAAGGTATTGATCTTCTCCTCACCTTTAGCTTCGATTTGAGTATAATTTTGTGCTAAATGGTTGAGTTTTGGGTTGGATTGAGATTTGGGGGTTTTGCTTAAAAATCTAAAATAGTGATTTTAGTGTTTTTATTGAGTTTAAAAGGTGTATTGGAGGTGTTGGGGAAGTTAGGGGTGTTGTTTTTGAGTTTGGGTGTGAAAAACACCATTGTAGCTCGAAATATTCGGAAACCCGCAGGTCGCGATCGATCGCGGTTTGGCGCCGATCGATCGCGACATGCTACTGAATTTGGGAAGGCGATGAACAGTCTCGCTGATCGATCGCGAAAAGTAGGCGATCGATCGCGAGGGTCTTGGCGATCGATCGCGAGGTTTGACGAACGATCGCGGATGGCAGTGCAGCGGGCAGTGTACTCGCGCGATCGATCGCGCCTGATGGGCGATCGATCGCGGCACTGTTTGGATGGTTTTTTGTGGAATTTTGGAAAATGTCGGGATTTTGGAATCGAGGTTTAAAGGGGCCGTTTTCGGGGCAATGTCCACATTCCATTGGGAATGCTATACTTTTAAAATGGATTGGTTGGAGCCAAAGTTAATTAAACGGAATTTTTGGTTGGGTTTTTGGCTATCTTTTAATCATGAAAAATGGATTTATTTGGGTATTATGCATGCTTAGCAGGGGGCTTTTATTTTGGTGATCGTCATGGATTGACGATATGATTGGGAGTTATGAACGTGCTTGGGCACGTGGTTGCTTGCTTGTGTTTAATTGTGAACTTTTTATGTGATAGCCCATAATTCATCGGGTCGTGGGACTCAGGCGAGGTCGGACTTGAACTACGGAAGCAGAAGGTACGTATGACGTACGAGCATAATCTATTATATTGTTGCAACTGTAAAATGCATGGTATGTAGTAATTGCATTAAATGGACATTGAAATGCATGGTATCTGGTAATTGCATTAAATGGGATTTGAAATGCATGGTATGTAGTATTTGCAATAAAAGGATAGTGACAACATGGTAAATGGTAATTGCGTTAAATGGACATACATTGGGAACCATACGGTGCTGCTATTGAGCGAGCAATGATTTGGGATGCTGTCGTCGTTGAGCGACCATCGTTTATGACGCCGCTATTGTTGAGCGTGCGCGGGGTTTAGAATGCCGCTATTGTGGAGCGAGCAATGAGATAGGAACATGGAATCATTGGGTAAATATATGTGATAGCTACGGTCTCTTATATAATGATTTTACCATTTGATTATGGAACTGGCATAATAGAAATGGTATTAGTTAATCTATGTGGCGATTAACTGGTTTTGGGAACTTGATGAGTTTGGTTATTTTGAGAACAGGGACATTACAGGGGATCCGGATGAGGATGATGCCATCCAGGGAGTATCATTTAAATTATGGCATTTACATTCTGTAAATTATGAACTGCACTATTATGATTATTGGATTGGTGGTATTGGTATGCTCACCCCGTGTGTGAGCTGTCTCTGTTGGGACAGGTGTCACAGGTGTAGCAGCAGCTTTGGAGTTACGCTCGGGCTATTGATTAGAGGTACTTCCCGGATCGAGGTACCAGAGCTGGTTGAATAAGTGCATAGATCCAGAGTTGAGATCGAGTTGTGCTTTGGAGGTGCTTCCAGGATTGAAGTGACAGTAACGGTATTCAGTAGAGTGTTTTTATACATTGGATACACGCTTATTCATTGTTGTGCTCTTATGTGAGTACATTTTACGTGTATATGGGATGTATAAATGGGCTACGGCCCTTCTCTATTCATTCATGGTTTGCATGCAATTAAATATGGAATTGGTAAATGAACTGAGAGCATGTTAGTGTATTATGAAGGTGCATGTTATATATGTAATCTTGGTTGGGGAATTTGAATATTATGTGGATCAAATGCAAGAAATTTTCTGGTTGGAATATGGTGTTGTACTTGCATATGGCTTTTTCCCATGATAATATGATTATATGCACTAATGGTATGGATTAATACACTAATAACGGGTTAAGGGCATGGGAGGTCCTTACAAGTGTGGTGTTTCTGGGACATGTTATTTCTAGCAGTGGGATATCGGTGGATCCCAGGAAGGTAGAGGCTGTGATGGAGTGGTCTGCACCCACTTCTGTACCCGAGATACTGAGTTTCTTGGTTTGGCAGGATATTACAGACGTTTCGTCGAGGGATTTTCTAAGATTGCTAAGCCATTGACTCAGTTGACTCAAAAGAGAGTACCATTCTATTGGTCGGAGGCTTGTGAGCAAAGCTTCCAAGAGTTGAAACATCGATTAACTATAACGCCTGTGTTGGTAATCCCTACGGAGAACAAAAGATTTGTTCTATACACTGATGCGTCGCTACAGGGCATGGGATGTGTACTGATGCAAGATAAGCATGTGGTGGCTTATGCATCGAGACAGTTGAAGCCGCATGAGACTAGACATCCAGTCCATGACTTGGAGTTGGCGGCTATTATTTTTGCCTTGAAGATTTGGCGACATTATTTATATGGTACGTCGTTTACCATTTATACGGATCATAAAATCCTGAAGTTTTTAATTACTCAGGCGGAGCTAAATATGAGACAGAGGAGATGGATGGATTTACTCAAGGATTATGACTGTGAAATAGTGTACCATCCTGGAAAGTCGAACTTGACAGCAGACGCCTTGAGTCGGAAGGTGAAGTGTATTGCTGAGGACATCATGCATCTATCGGCTATGATGACTTCTTACTGCCATCTGGGCTATGATTTTGATGTGGATGCACTGCCGGTACGGGTATCGACTTTATTGGCAGAGCCGGACATTTATGAGAATATCAGGAGAGCCCAGAAAACGGATGATGAGGTTCAGAGATGGTCATCATTGGTACTTCAGGGACAACCATCAAAATTCAGAATGGCTGAGGATGGTTCTTTGAGGCTCGGTAACCGTTGGGTAGTTCCGAGTACGCCGGAGTTGCGTAGAGGGATCTTACAGCGAGCTCACAGCAGCAGATTTAGTATCCACCCAGGAGGGAGAAAAATGTATAAGGATCTTTGTGATCAATTTTGGTGGAAAAGGATGAAGCGTGACGTGATCGCTTTTGTCAAGAAGTGTTTAATCTGTCAGCAGGTTAAGGCAGAGAGGCAGAGACCTGGTGGCGAGCTAAGGAGCTTAGAGATACCGGAATGGAAGTGGGAGCACATATCTATGGACTTTGTGACCCACTTGCCGAGGACTACTTCTGGTTGTGATGCCATTTGGGTGATCGTTGATAGGCTGACAAAGGTAGCTCACTTCATTCCTACAGTATGACGTACACATACTTGAGGATGGCTCAACTGTATGTCCGGGATATAGTGAGACTACACGGGATTCCTGTGTCTATTGTATCTGACAGAGATCCGCGGTTTACATCTCATTTTTGGGGAGGTCTTCAGTCAGCTTTGGGTACTGAGGTGAGGTTGAGCACATCATATCATCCCCAGACGCTCGAGGACATGCTACGAGCTTGTGTATTAGAGTTTGATGCTTCGTGGCAAGATTCATTGGCCTTGGTAGAGTTCTCTTACAACAATAGCTATCAGGAGAGTACTCAGATGGCTCCGTTTGAGGCTCTGTTTGGTCGGCGTTGTAGGTCGCCATTGATTTGACCAGCAAAACAGTGGGAGGACCCGAACTGATTCGGAAAATGGAGGATAAGATAAAGGTTATCCCTCAGAAAATGAATGCAGCCCAGGATAGACAGGCAACCTATGCAAATAAACGGCGGAGACCATTGGAGTTTCAGTTGGGAGACAAGGTCTTTTTGAAGATCTCACCTTTCAGAGGTGTTGTGCGGTTTGGTATGCACGGAAAATTGTCTCCAAGGTGTTGGACCGTATGAGATTCTACAACGCATCGGTACCTTGGCTTACCGTTTGGCTTTGCCACTGTCGTTATCTGGTATTCATGACGTGTCATGTATCTATGTTGCGGAAGTATGAGCCGGATCCGTCACATGTATTGCAGCCTTCTGAGGTGCAGTTAGATTCTGATGTGTCCTATGTGGAACGGCCAATCAGGATTCTGGATAGAGCTGATCGCAGACTTCGGAACAAGGTGATACCGATGGTCAAGGTTCAGTGGGATCGCAGGGGTGTCGAGGAGGCCACGTGGGAGACGGGGTGACATATGGTGCAGCACTACCCGGAACTATTTTCTGGTATGTGATTTATGTTTAGTTCGGCTTGGTAAGTGCATGCGATTTCGAGGGCGAAATCTTATAAGTAGAGGAGTATTGTGATATCCCCGAAATAATTATATGCATTTGGGCATTAATTATGTTTATGTGATTATTTATGGTGTTAATTAATTTAATGTGAGAATTAATTAATATGGGAAATGCTTAGTCACATGTGGGCGTGACCCGGTAATGCATTTCGGGGTGCTTGTTATGCATGTTTGGAAATTGGGTGTTAACATGGTTTAATTGTGGTGGTTAATGATTATTTGGTAAAACATGTATTTAATTGAGGTTTTGGTGCATTTCTGGAAAATGCTTTTAAAATATAGTGTTGGGATATTTTATACATCATGCTAAATAACGGGACATGTTTAATTAACCCCTTTTAACCACTACCCTTCTTTTTTAACTCTCACAGCACCCCTTATCATAAAAAACTTTCCCAACCCTATCCCCAAAACCCACTTTCACGTTTGAAACAAGGGAAGGAGGAGGAAACTTTGAAAAATCTTGGTTGCTTGATTTCTTGGTGAGATTTGAAGCCTAGAAGTGGTATGGATTTCTTCTTGTTTGGTTGTGTATGTGTTGGGTTTGAAATGGGTTTATATTAGGGATTTGGAAATGATTTGGTTTTAAGAAAAATGTGATATTTTGATATGAGTTTTGGGTTTGTGTTGTATTTTATTGGGTGTTGGATTTTTGGTGGTATTAAGGTGTTTATTGAAGGTTTATAGTGTTTTGATGTTGTGGGTTTGTGGTTAGTTGTGTTGGTATGGATCGGAGAAGAAAAATGGTGTAAAAATGGTGATTTTTCGGGTTACAGGTGCGGCGATCGATCGCCCGTTTTTGGTGATCGATCGCGCGCAGGCAATGCGCGGCAGGAGCGTTTGGCAATCGATCGCCATGTTGGCTCGGGCAGTGTGATCTCGCGATCGATCGGGGCCTTGTGGCGATTGATCGCGAGTCACCAAAAAGTGATGTTTTGGTTATTTTTGTGGGATTTTTGGTATTGGACTATTATTGGCTCCTAATATTGGTTTGTGTGAATGAGTAGAACCATCCAGGTGGCAACACAGCCAAGGAGATAAAGTCCTTCGACATCTCCATTTTGGAACTAAGGTACGTAGTGAGACGTACGGGCATCCGACGGTAAAACGTATTTTTACGCATTGAATTGGTTATGCATTATGGTTGCATATATGGATTTAATTATGCATTATGGTTGCATACATGGTCTTGGTTATGCATCATGGTTACATACATGGATTGGATATGCGTTATGGTTGCATGTTTATATTGGATGCATTGGTGCATGTGATTGTGAGTCGAGGTTCTATTCCAGTGATGAAGAATACTTTCCGCCAGTGGCGTAGCGATGTGAATACTTGCCGCTGTCATACCGTAGCGATGATAGAATATTTGCCTATGAAGCGAAGAACACGATCGCTGTCATATTATAGCGAGGGATATTATTTCCGCTGGTATTGTCTAAGCGAGGGGTATTTCCGCTGTCATGCTACCGCGAGGGGTATTATGCCACTGATATAATAAGACTTGGAAATTGGATATGGGTATTCATGGAATTGGTGCATGTCATGACAAACATTATTGGTGTTATAATCTATTGATTATGATTGTGGTACGGGGACAACCAATGGGAGCATTTAAATGTATTAAATACAGGAAGTGGTTCGTATTTACGGTTTATGCATTTCTAAATTACAATCATATTATTGTGAATATGGTTTGTTGCATGCTCATGGTTTTGGGGTTGTTCCTGTAGGTGCTTTTGGGCGGAAGGGCTAAGGCGGGTTGATGCGGTGAGCTTGTGAGGAGTGCTTTTGGTATAACAGGCATAATTCTTTTTTATAGTCTCTACTCTAGGAGTAGTGTAAAGCTATAGGATTAACATTCAATTGGTTGGGAATGTAATTAATCCTTTTGAAATTTTATTTTGGCACTGTAATCTTAACAGCTCAAGGCATCAACACGAACATTATACTCTGTTAGATGTATGTTAGCTCTATTTACGCCTTTAATCCGCACTTAAGGAACTAGGGTCCTTACACATGTGATATTATGGGCATGACTTTATGATTTAATATGAGATTTTGTGCATCAAATATTGATTATGAGTTAACCTTTAAACCTTTAAGTTTATATTGAGCCTTCTTGAGCTCTAGGACAACGAGGATGGTGACTTGACGGTAAACACAGATTATAAGGTACGTATCGACGTACGAGCAGGTATTTTATGAAGTAAATTCATATTCATGTATTCATGTATTCATGCATTATTGAATGTGGGGAATGAATATGAGGAAATGCACTCATGCATTGAGTTTGGTATATGTGCTATGGTGGACACGTAAATGTACGTGATCCAGAACTACGAGTTGATTATTGATGCCCTTGGCACGATCGATATGAGAAATGGTTGAGAATGGGATTAATTAATAGGCAGAGTTGCCTTCGAGATAAGATTCGTTATAATTGAGTATAAATGATAAATTGTGGTTATGTCAAATTTATTGCATTGATGAGTATCGTGGTTTGAATAATGATATTAAACTTGATGGTTATGAAGTGTATAAGATTGAAACAGGAACAGTTCGTGATAGCTATGCCGGTTCGAAATTGTACAAGGAGTATATTCTATAGGTTTAGAATAATTTAAATTGTTGCATTTACAATTTGGTATATTGATGTGTGAATGATTATTGAGTTGGAGTATGCTCACCCTGTGTGGAGGTTGTTTCTATTGAAACAGGTATAACATGTACGACTTTGTCTCGGGAAGAAAACTAAAACCCATGGAAAATAGTACTCGCAGGATTATGGTACAAGTATCGGTTGATGGTACATATCACTTATGCATTGAGAATTGATTCATTGATTTGTTGCTCGTATGTGAGCACCTGGATGCATGTATATGGACTGTATAATAGTGTTGAAGTCCTCTTTTTTTTATAGTTGATTGTTGTGCATGTTATTTTGAGGTGCATGTGCTTTACGAGTTGAGTTCTGAGGGGAATTTATTATATTATTGCCTGAGAGGTTGTATATGGTGCATATGTGATCTGTATTGTTCTGGGTAGTCCTAATTACAGGGAGCTCTGCCCAAATTTTTATAAAAGTCTTATCGTAGATGTGAAGCATGTAATGATTCTTTTAGAGAAAAGAAATTTTTACATAAACAAATGACGTCATAATTGCAATATTGACGTGGCGGGATGGCGGGGTCTTACATTAGTGGTATCAGAGCCAGGTTAGCTCTTTGGGATGTCTAAGGCCTAAGGGTGTGCCGAGAGAATTGAATAGCACATTATTTACGCATGATTATAGTTTTGCGACAGTGTGATGTGACATTTACACCTATGTGCCTAGTATGATATGTATGGTATGAAACAATGTAAATTGTGTTATTGCTAACCGTTGCGGTTGCAGAATTGATTTTGGATCATGAGGAACATGGTAATGAGGAATCATCGTAGATTCCAGTAGATACACCTATTGATGGCGGTATTGTTGAAAAACTCATGAGTCCGATAATTCGTTTTAATTATATCGATGACTTGAATATTGTGAAAGCGATGATGTCCTTTGAGATGCGTGGTGAATGATTTGCCACGCTGACGGCACTTAAAGTCAATGGTAAGTTGATGTCGTTGCTAGTAATGGAATTAATGAATTTTATCGAGTTATGCACGTGCCATATACGTATACAGTGCTGAAAATCTGATTTTTGCAGGAGAATCAGAAAAAAAAAAAAAAAGAAATATAAAAGAGATATGGGATGTGATGTCAGATGATATGAATGGTTTGGCAGCACTAGACTGTGGATATGTGATGATTGGGTATGTGTACGTCATAAATGTGATGACACAGGTACGTGACGATGTACTAATACTAGCTCAAAGTATCCAGGTATACGATATATGTATTGTTGATATACCTATGCCCACACGAGCATTTTTGACTGTGACTATGGTAATGAGGTTTTCGATGCAGATTTTTTTTTTCAATAGAGCTATTGTGATTGACAATTCTTGTGGAGGGTGATTTGGTATGGAATTACGGTATTGAGGTCGCCACTGACGAGTGTGCGATGTGATTGGGTCGCCACCGACGAGTGTGCGATGTGAATGGGTCGCCACCGACGAGTGTGCGATGTGATTGGGTCGCCACTGACGAGTGTACGATGTGATAGGGTCGCTGCTGACGAGCTAGTGATGTGTTATTGGGTAGATGCTAGAGAGAGCATGCGACGTGTATATTGTTATTGGGTCGATGCTAGAGAGACCATGCAACGTGTATATTGTTATTGGGTCGATGCTAGAGATAGAGCATGCGACGTGTATATTGCTATTGGGTCGGTGCTAGAGAGAGCATGCGACGTGTATATTGTTATTGGGTCGATGCTAGAGAGAGCATGTGATGTGTATATTGATATTGGGTCGATGCTAGGGAGAGCATGTGACATGATTATTGTCAGGATCGACGTTAATGAGAGTGTGAAATGTATTATATGTGCCTCCACTACAGAGGGATAGTGGTGAATATATGTTGATTCCTTGTTGATTTAACATATAGTGATGATCAAATGTGCAGGTGAAAGCGACCACAGAGAATGGATGAAGACATTATTGTTTTCTTTCAGTTTTATTGCAGTGGTGATGCAACAGCGGGGTGTAATTGACACTGATATACTGATGACATCTATTGGCGAGATGATGGTATGATTATGTGGTGGATATTATGATGCATGTAATGTATAAACGTGCATTGATATTTGTCTTGTGATTATGATATATGGGAATAGAATACTTGCCGCTCATATGGCAAAGTGATATTATGTCGTTGTCATAACGAAGCGAGTCGTATTGATTGTGTATCGCCATTGGGCGATAAATAATGTATACCGTCACTGGGGCGATGAGTATTATGTACCGCCATAGTGAAATGAATATTGTTATACTGTTAGTGTGATATCAATGTATATTCATGATGTGTTGATTGCAGATGGCAGTGAACGTTGTGTTATTGTTATTCCTTGGGTACATGGGATGTAGGCCAAGAGGATATTGGAATGTTCCAAGGGAACGAGGAATTGAGTGACGAGACAGGGTGTGGTGTAATCGCTGTGGTGATACCATCATATCTATGGTATGCATTGGGTAATGATATTGTTTTGTGATGATGTCAAAGCATGTTAGTCTTTTGTATATTTTTGGATTAATAATTGATTAATCACTTGTACTGAACTGAATATTGATCATGCGATAATGAGTATGTCATGGGATGACATGGAACATCGCGAGTTGACATGTAATCACTGTGAATGTCATGTGTGGACATGTGATAATTGTGAACGTCGAGTTGACGTGGAACTATCGTGAATGCCACAGATCGGTATGAAGTTATGATTTTATTTTCTCTGATGAAGAACGACAGTAATGAGAAATAATCATGTGATGATTAATGATGAACTAGATTCGACGTGACAGACAAAAATGTTATTGTGTGAATATATGATACATGGACATTCACGATTAAATGAATTATTATGTTTTGAGGATGAGTTAGTAACTGAAAATAATATAAAGAGGACACATGCATGTAGGAATTACTAATGGATATTCTAGTAATTACTTGGTGTCAAGTATTGCTTAGATGATGATACGTGATGAGACCGATGTCTAAGAATGCATGAATACTTACCACACTGTGATGTTATGAATATCAGTAGTGCATAAATGACAAGGTGATTGGTTATGATACGTGTATATGAGAAATACTAATGAGTTTATTTCTAATACTTCATACCAGATGATAGCTGGGTGATGAAATATGGAAACATTGATGCTTGAAAGCATGTGAGTACTGTGATGAGCATGATACTATGATGCTATTGTACATGTAGGTGACTTAATCTACAAAGGAATGAGATTAATCATTCAATGTTGATGTTGATACATTGTTTTAAATTGTTTATATACAAGTGATTTGTAAGGAATGTGGGATAATACAAAGTAACTTATCTAAGTAGATAAGAATAAATGATGGGTTACGAGATAAAAATTGGGAAATGAACAAAATTATGATGTTGATGATATGTGGTTGTTGTTGCGTATAATGTTGATATACGTATGTAAGAATTACTAATGGGCTTTCTAGTAATTACCTTGCACCAGATAATAGCCAGAAGATGATATATGAGAGGTTGATGCGTAAGGGTTCAAGAGTACCGCTATTTCATACGGACAATGGTGGTGATGTTGGTATAAGTTGCATACATTTGCAACCACACATGTATGAGGTTATTTATACGATAAAATTGTTGATGTGTCGTCATACATTCTGCTACACACATGATATGCATGGAATGCATAATTTAGTAATTATGTAATGTGTACTATGATGAAAGTAAACTATGACGGATTAAGATTTTGTACGAGGAACTGTACCGATGCGAGTATACAGGTAATGAAGTATGACAAAGAAGCTTGATGATTAAACATTGTAAGTGTTGACTTTTACGAATTATGGCAATTCTCTTGATGAGTTATTTCTAGGAAGAAGCTTCTAAAAATGTTAATAAAGTTGAACGGAGCTAGTATGAGGTTATTGCGATATTGAATGTCATATTATTGAATGAACGTAAACAATCACTGAGACTGGTTAACAGAATACATGTAACACGGTGGATTGAAAGGAATGACTTGAACTAAAAATCTATATGCTACGGAAAATTTAAGTGATGAGATAGGCAAGCGAACGTGAAAAAGGGGATTGATTTTTCTAGTTCATGAGATCTATCGTTTCCTAGATGTTACGGAGGAACATAATCAAACCTTTTCAATACTTTATGAAGAGCTGGTAGCGAGAGAGAATGTATGAAATATTCAATCCATGGTAAATATGTTAAAGTGATACTTGCAGTCTTGAGATTGTTGGTGTGGTACGCCACGTTTACGAGCCATGATGATTCGAATGATGGTGTTATCCTACATATTTGTTACAACACTATCTTGAGTTGTATAACGGTACGTAAATTTTACTGTTGGCTTTTAATGATAAGCATGCGTTCAAATTTCGGGGTCGAAATTTTATTAGTTGGGGAGTTGTGATGCTCGGAATATTTGATAATTATTCATTTGATCTAGTTGTGGTATTTAAATAATATTTAAGGATTTAAATTATTGGGCATCACATTTTGGACCCAGGTCGGATAAATAAATCTTGGTTGAGTTTATAGTATTAATTAAATTCAAAGAGATTCCCAAATTCTCAAGAATGTTATTTTAGTCCGAAATTTGAAATAAATAATTTCGGGCTGAATTTGTACCTTGAGTAAACTTTAAGAAGCATTTTAAATCTTTTAGTAGATGTTATTAAGGATTTTAATTAGAGGGAAATGTATAGGTATAAAGTTAACTTAAAGCTAAGGATGAGATACAAAAATATAACACACTCTCCACCTATCTTCACACACTCAAAAACGCCTACCCCTTTTTTCCCCAAACCCATCGGCTCCTTCCCCTCTCCCCAAACCCGTCGACCCTTCATCCATGGAGCTAGGATGCGATTTCTCTTTCCCTTTGTCTCGGTTTTTGGCAGGTAAGGATGGAATATCCCATGAGGTTAAGTGACTATAATTCGAGTACGAATATTGTAATTGGGGATTGGAGAGCATGAGAAATGCTATGATTGTTGGAAGTTAATTATGACTCACTTTGTTGAATGATTAATTGTTAGAAGGGAATTGTTGATTCGTGCATTGGCTAGTATCATTGTTGGTTAAAATATGAAGACTAAAATCATGCATGGAAGGTGCTTGTTAATATGTTTAAATATGATTCAAGTGTGGGTCTAAGCCTTGTTAGTGGGGGTGAAAAGAACTAACTTCTATGCTTGTAGCTAATGTTTTGGTGGGTGTTGGGCTATGGTATGGGATGTGTTAACTTTGGAAGCATGTGTAGTGTGTAAATAAATGGTATACATGCTAGTATGTGTTAACATGTAATAGAGTTTATGGTAATGTATATGCTTGAATGTGTATCATGGCATGTAGTGTTGACTTATGTCACTTTATTGAATTACTACTCTTAGTAGTGAGTTCTAAATCAAGAATTATGAAACCAATGCATCTTTAATTTGTTTAGAGTTGAATTTAAAGCAATAAATGATCTTATGTTGTGATTAAGGGAATTTGATATAAATTGTGGAATCTCTTATAAACATGGATTCTTCCTTTTGTAGCTTGGTTTGAATCACTTCGGTGTTGGTTTGGGTGTTTGAAGCATGCTTGTTGTATAATTGATTTCTTGCATTGGGGAGTTGAATCATGTGATATTATGGGCATGACTTTATGATTTAATATGAGATTTTGTGCATCAAATATTGATTATGAGTTAACCTTTAAACCTTTGAGTTCATATAGAGCCTTCTTGAGCTCTCGGACAACATGGATGGTGACTTGACGGTAAACACAGATTATAAGGTACGTATCGACGTACGCGCATGTATTTTATGAAGTAAATTCATATTCATGTATTCATGCATTATTGAATGTGGGGAATGAATATGAGGAAATGCACTCATGCATTGAGTTTGGTATATGTGCTATGGTGGACACGTAAATGTACGTGATCCAGATCTACGAGTTGTTTATTGATGCCCTTGGCACGATCGATATGAGAAGTGGTTGAGAATGGGATTAATTGATAGGTAGAGTTGCCTTCGAGATAAGATTCGTCGTAATTGAGTATAAATGATAAATTGTGGTTATGTCGAATTTATTGCGTTGATAAGTATCATGGTTTGAATAATGATATTGAACTTGATGGTTGTGAAAGTCTATAAGATTGAAACAAGAACAGTTCGTGATAGCTATGCAGGTTCGGAATTGTACAGGGAGTATATTTTATGGGTTTTGAATAATTTAAATTGTTGCATTACAATTTCGTATATTGATGTGTGAATGATTATTGAGTTGGAGTATGCTCACCCTGTGTGGGGGCTGTTTCTGTTGAAACAGGTATAACAGGTACGACGTCGTCACTGGAAGAAAACTTAAACCCATGGAAAATAGTACTTGCATGATTATGGTACAAGTATCGGTTGATGGTACATATCACTTATGCATTGAGAATTGATTCATTGATTTGTGCTCGTATGTTAGCACCTGGATGCGTGTATATGGACTGTATAATAGTGTTGAAGTCCTCTTTTTTATATAGTTGATTGATGTGCATGTTATTTTGAGGAGCATGTGCTTTACGAGTTGAGTTCTGAGGCGAATTTATTATATTATTGCCTGAGAGGTTGTATATGGTGCATATGTGATCTGTATTGTTCTGGGTAGTCCTAATTACGGGGAGACTCTGCCCAAATTTTTATAAAAGTCTTATCGTAGATGTGAAGCATGTAATGATTCTTTTAAAGAAAAGAAAATTTTACATACACAAATTGTTGGGTTTTAGGAACCCGAATAATCTTAGTTTTGATGTTAACAAAACTTGTTATTGTGTTGCTAACATATTTCATCATGTGTGCAGTTCATAGATCATAATTAAGAGCTTGATGAATTACAAAGAAGTAGCTTGAAAATATCAAGCTGGACCAAGTCTGAAATCCTGGCAGAGCGAATTGTTTCGATCATATCTCATAGGTCGGATATCGAAATGGCGTGCTTCCAAAGAGGTTGAACAGCCAACTCAAAATACTAAAAGTCATATTTCACAACAGATCGGCTAGTTCGAACGTTATTAAGGAGAAAAGGCGTCTGCAAGATCGAGCTGTACCGCGAAGAAACAAAAAGCTGTTACAGCAATCAACTGTCAGTTTGTTGGGCATAACTCTTAGCTTGCTTATCGAAACGAGATGATTCAGTATGGGTTGGAAAGCTAACAAAGATCTACAAGTCATCTTTGGAAGTTGTGGGGTCCTCGTTACTTAATCCGTTATGTATCAGGTCATTTATACATATGTGAGTAAGAATTAAGTAAATCATATACTGATTAAGTGTTTACGTATGTATGTTGTTATAATAGTTACAAAACCATGTCATTATATACAACATTGTAAAGCAAAACAACCTAGATCATTACAACTCCTAAGCAGTGGTTCAGCTCGCAGCGGAAAAAGACTCACAATCCCGTCCTCCCACGTCTATGAGTCCCTACAGAAACAATCACATAACATGAGTATAGATAAATAACCATCTCAGTGTGATATCAATAAGAAACATAAACGATAAAGCACTATAAACATCAACTGTGATTGTTCTGTATCATGCATCATCAAATGCAAATATGTCATGACATGTCTCATTCCTCGTCCTGTTATAACCAGACCAATATGATATGCCTATCTCAGCTCAATATGTCAGTGGAACCTCCTCACATCTTCATATTAGCAGCACATATCATAGTACCGTCCTCACTTGTTATAACAGCCACAGCATATACCCAGCTGGCGTATATCTCTCATGCCAAATCATATGTGGCATACCTATCGTGGCAACAATCCCAGCCAAAGCATATGCCCCCACATTGGCATATCTATCGTGGCAATGATCTCAGCCAAAGCATATGCGACATATCTATCGTGGGATCCATCTCAACTATATAAACCTCATGAATGCACATGCATATGATACCACTAATCATATGATATAATGCCCACATCATCATCACAATAATATCATATACTCGTAAGTCAAAACGTATCTGTTATGCGACACAAAAGATATAAATTAGGCGCCAATGTCTAACCGCCTCGTTGCCCCGTCCCATGTGATGATGCTACAACAATATGAACAATATAACATGTTACAATACGCTTCAAAATCAAATGCTACAAAACATTTTTCAAAATCTTAACCATGGCGCTCGATCGCAACTTCCACCAATCGATCACCAAACTGTTCTGTTTTATCGCGATCGATCGCCACTATCTCACGATCAATCGCCAAAGTGTTCTGTTTCCTCGTGATCGATCGCCTGATTTTCAACGATCGATCGCCATATGTTTTCACCGTCTTATTTTTGCTCTGTTCTCGGCGATCGATCGCCATAGGGCTCGCGATCGATCGCCGATGTTCAAAATTTTCAGAACATGGCGATTTTGAGCTTATCCTCATGGTTCTCCTTCTCTACATCACTACAAACCATCAAAACTTGTTCAAAGTCATACTTACTAACATAAGAACACATTTTCATAACTTCTACAACTTATTTCATTGAATTCCATCTCCTATGACATCAAGATATTGAAATTACAAGTCATAACTTCTCATCTATGAACTACCAACACATTCACATCAAATGTTATGGAATTCTTACCAAGAAGGTATGAAGTCACTTCACTCAACTTTCTAACTGGTTTACCAAGTGAAATCCAAGCAAAAGATGCAAGAACAAGCAAGGGTTTGGAGAGGGGCTTGTGTAGAGAATTGTAGGTGAGAAATGGTGTACTATGTGATTACAAATCTGATTCTACCTTCATATAAGCTCCTCTAACATAAACTCAAATTCATATGAAATGCAACTCACATACACACCACATTCAAATTCAAATTCAAATGTAAATCCCCTCAAATTCATGGCAATCTTGGACACATCCAACTATGTGATGTATTTCCATGTTAAGTCCATATAGCATATGTCTATGTTATGAACTCACCTTCTTTGATTGCTCACATTTACGTAGTCATGTTATTCCCTTTCAACTAAATTTCATTCATACATGGCTTTACTCCTGCTCGGTTCAACCCGAACCTGAGTCCACATCGTACTGTAATTAATCATAATTACACCATAATCATATTACACATGTATACATCATATCGATGCATTACAGAAGTCAAAGACTGAATCGGACGTTAAGATGGCCAAAAATCTTCTGCAAGTCACGCCATGTGCTGCTGCATCCAGCAAAAATACAGCAGGACCATCGCCTCAAAGAATCAAGAGCTACAAGCAACAGATCGGAAGAGCAAGTTTATCAAGCTATTTTTGTATCAAGCTTGTCTTGCACCAGACTGATCTATCGAGAAGACTGATCCGGCCAGACTGATCTGTGCAAGACTGATCCGGCCAGTCCGGTTTGAAATACAAAGAGCCCAGAAACCAGAATATGACCTTTGCAAGCTCGGGAATGGTGCAGAACCTTTTCCAACGGGCATATTCTTGTGTCTAACGTATATATCATTGTTTGTGGCTATATATACAAGTCTTGGAAGCTCAAATAAGATGATTGAAGATCAATCCAAGCAAGATCAAAGCAAACCCACTTGGGATTCAAAATGGGCAGCTTACAAGAAGAGAACAGCTTGAAAGAGAGCAAGCCCAGATTTTAGGCACCACTTACCTTGCTATATCAGATCTAGTTAGAGATCATTTATGCCATATATATTCACTCTATTCATTGTATTTGAGAGCTTAATAGATGAGTGAATATCATTATAACGGTTGATGATTTATCACAATCGATGAGATGTCTTTGTATGTGAGACATTAAAGAACATACATAGTTGAGTTGCTAGGAGTTCTACTTGGATGGGGCATTCCCAACTGGATCGGGTTTGTACAACGGGATTGTATAAATCAAAGTTTTCTAGTGGAATCCTTCCATGAGATGGAACAAGGGGAGACATAGAAGGATTACACCACCTTCGAACTTTCATAAACAAATGCTTGTTTATTTACTTTAATTGCATATCTTTAAAATGTCTTTCAAATGGTTAATCGGTTATAGAGCAGATTATTTCGAGTGTCTTTCGATCGGTTTTGTAACCGAACTCGATATAATCTCTCGGTACAATTATTTCAAGAACACGAGCTATTGAAGCTCAAGTTGGTTGAACTCGGGTGTGGACTGACCACCCACCCCGATCGATCCTGACAAGTGGTATCAGAGCAGGTTGTTCTTGGAAAGCATTTGAATCGATTTTAGGCCGAAATCTTTTACAGAAAATTTTTCACGAGCATGAAATTATTTTCATAGCATAAATTTCAAAATTTTGGTGTATGAAAACTTTTAGCATAAAAATCAATTTCATTGTATTTATTTTGCACGAAAATAATTTTAAAATCTATTTTAAATGTTTAATTTTTGTTCAGTCTATTCTTGACTCGTTTTTAAGTTTAAAAATTTTTATTTTGAGATTTTATCTAACAATTTTCGAAGCATTTTAGTTTTTCTGGCAGCTTGCAGCGACTTTGGGAAAATAGGCATAACTTCTTGCTCGGATGTCCAAATGAAGAACTGTTTTTTGCGTTGCAAACTAGACTCATAGAGGATCATAACGGTATAGGTCT
Organism: Haberlea rhodopensis; assembly: GCA_907163345.1. NCBI lineage: Eukaryota > Viridiplantae > Streptophyta > Magnoliopsida > Lamiales > Gesneriaceae > Haberlea > Haberlea rhodopensis. The sequence goes on along the minus strand of CAJQUN010000026.1, from coordinate 3,204,018 downwards.
TGCAGCCAAAATTGATCGAGGAAAAGCAGTTTATTAGTTCAAGTTGGACTAAGTGCGCTGCCACCGCACAAAGATGAAATTGACATTGTTGAGTTTTGTCAAAAAAAAAAAATTCAAATTTGTTGCCAAGTATGTCTCATCCATCGTCAAAAGAGGTTATTTTTGTTCAAAAATTAATGTGCATTGCATATTTTTAATTTGTTTTAGCCTACCCCATTTGCCCATCACTTGCTCAAATTTTCAAACATTTTAAATTTATGGGAATCTCAATCCTTGAGGGGGAGTAAATTTTATTTGTCTTCCTTTTTGATTATGTTGTTTAAAAAATATATTTTTTTTGTTAAATATGTTGTTTAAAAAATATGTTTTTTCTTGTTATGCAACATTGTGCTTTAATGTTCATATTTTTATCCGAGTTTTGTGATCATAAAAAAGGGGGAGATTTTTGGGTTTTAGGAACCCGAATAATCTAGGTTTTGATGTTAACAAAACTTGTTATTGTGTTGCTAACATATTTCATCAAGTGTGCAGTTCATAGATCATAATTAAGAGCTTGATGGATTACAAAGAAGTAGCTTGAAAATATCAAGCTGTACCAAGACTGAAATCCTGGCAGAGCGAATTGTTTCGATCATATCTCATAGCTCTGATATCGAAATGGCGTGCTTCGAAAGAGGTTGAACAGACAACTCAAAATGCTAAAAGTCATATTTCACAACAGATCGGCTAGTTTGAATGTTATCAAGGAGAAAAGACACATGTAAGATCGAGCTGTACCGCGAAGAAACAGCAAGCTGTTACAACAAGCAACTGCCAGTCTGTTGAGCATAATTCTTAGCTTGCTTATCTAAACGAGATGATTCAGTATGGGTTGGAAAGTTAAGACAAAGATCTACAAGTCATCTTTGGATTCAAAGACTGAATCGGAAGTTAAGATGGCCAAAAAGCTTCTGCAAGTCATGACATGTGCTGCTGCATCCAGCAAACATACAGCAGGACAATCACCTCGTATTTCGAGTATAACGCTCTCATACGAACTCAAAAAAATCGAGTGATTCTTGATTCTGTGGAAAGCTAAGAGAAATGGCTACAACTTTCATGTAGATCACTTTGCCCAGCAATCAAAGAATCAAGAGCTACAAGCAACAGATCAGAAGATCAAGTTTATCAAACTATTTTTGTATCAAGCTTGTCTTGCACCAGACTGATCTATCCAGAAGACTGATCCGGCCAAACTGATCAGTCCAAGCTGATCCGGCCAGACTGATCTGTACAAGACTGATCTGGCCAGTCCGGTCCGAAATACAAAGAGTCCAGAAACCATAATATGACCGTTGCAAGCTCGGGAATGGTGCAGAACCTTTTCCAACGGGCATATTCTTGTGTCTAACGTATGTATCATTGTTTGGGGCTATAGATACAAGTCTTGGAAGCTCAAATAAGATGATTGAAGATCAATCCAAGCAAGATCAAAGCAAACCCACTTGGGATTCAAAATGGGCAGCTTACAAGAAGAGAACAGCTTGAAAGAGAGAAAGCCCAGGTTTTAGGCACCACTTACCTTGCTATATCAGATCTAGTTAGAGATCATTTGTGCCATATATATTCACTCTATTCATTGTATTTGAGAGCTTAATAGATGAGTGAATATCATTGTAACGGTTGATGATTTATCACAACCGATGAGAGGTCTTTGAATGTGAGACATTAAAGAACATACATAGTAGAGTTGCTAGGAGTTCTACTTGGATGGGGCATTCCCAACTGGGTCGGGTTTGTACAACGGGATTGTATAAATCAAAGTCTTCTATTGGAATCCTTCCATGTGATGGAAGAAGGGGAGACGTAGAATGATTACACCACCTTCGAACTTCCATAAACAAATGCTTGTTTATTTACTTTAATTGCATATCTTTAAAATATCTTTCAAATGGTTAATCGGCTATAGAGCAGGTTATTTCGAGTGTCTTCCCCTCTGTTTTGTAACCGAACTCGATATAATCTCTCGGTACAATTATTTCAAGAACACGGGCTATTGAAGCTCAAGTTGGTTGAACTCGGGTGTGGACTGGCCACCCACCCCGATCGATCCTGACAAGTGGTATCAGAGCAGGTTGTTTTTGGAAAGCATTTGAATCGATTTTAGGCCGAAATCTTTTAAAGAAAATTTTTCACAAGCATGAAATTATTTTCATAGCATAAATTTCAAAATTTTGGTGTATGAAAACTTTTAGCATAAAAATCAATTTCATTGTATTTATTTTGCACGAAAATAATTTTAAAATCTATTTTAAATGTTTAATTTTTGTTCAGTCTATTCTTGACTCGTTTTTAAGTTTAAAAATTTTTATTTTGAGATTTTATCTAACAATTTTCGAAGCATTTTAGTTTTTCTGGCAGCTTGTAGCGACTTTGGGAAAATTGGCATAACTTCTTGCTCGGATGTCCAAATGAAGAACTGTTTTCAGCGTTGCAAACTAAACTCATAGAGGATCACAGCGGTATAGTTCTTGCAGCCAAACTTGATGGAGGAAAAGTAGTTTATTGGTTCAAGTTGGACTAAGTGCGCTGCCACCGCACAAAGATGAAATTGACATTGTTGAGTTTTGTCAAAAAAAAAACAAAATTTCAAATTTGTTGCCAAGTATGTCTCATCCATCGTCAAAAGAGGTTATTTTTGTTCAAAAATTAAGTGCATTGCATTTTTTTTAATTTGTTTTAGCTTACCCCATTTGCCCATCACTTGCTCAAATTTTCAAACATTTTAAAATTATGGGAATCTCAATCCTTGAGGGGGAGTAAATTTTATTTGTCTTCCTTTTTGATTCACACAAAAGGGGGAGAAATATGTTGTTTAAAAAATATATTTTTTTTGTTAAATATGTTGTTTAAAAAATATGTTTTTCTTGTTATGCAACATTGTGCTTTAATGTTCATATTTTTATCCGAGTTTTGTGATCATAAAAAAGGGGGAGATTTTTGGGTTTTAGGAACCCGAATAATCTTGGTTTTGATGTTAACAAAACTTGTTATTGTGTTGCTAACATATTTCATCAAGTGTGCAGTTCATAGATCATAGTTAAGAGCTTGATGGATTACAAAGAAGTAGCTTGAAAATATCAAGCTGTACCAAGACTGAAATCCTGACAGAGCGAATTGTTTCGATCATATCTCATAGCTCGGATATCGAAATGGCGTGCTTCCAAAGAGGTTGAACAGCCAACTCAAAATGCTAAAAGTCATATTTCACAACAGATCGGCTAGTTTGAATGTTATCAAGGAGAAAAGACACATGTAAGATCAAGTTGTACCGCAAAGAAACAGCAAGCTGTTACAGCAAGCTGTTACAGCAAGCAACTGTCAGTCTGTTGAGCATAATTCTTAGCTTGCTTATCGAAACAAGATGATTCAGTATGGGTTGGAAAGCTCAGACAAAGATCTACAAGTCATCTTTGGAGTCAAAGACTGAATCGGACGTTAAGATGGCCAAAAAGCTTCTGCAAGTCACGACATGTGCTGCTGCATCCAGCAAACATACAGCAGGACAATCGCCTCGTATTTTGAGTATAACGCTCTCATACGAACTCAAAATCGAGTGATTCTTGATTCCGTGGAAAGCTAAGAGAAATGGCTACAACTTTCATGTAGATCACTTTGCCCAGCAATCAAAGAATCAAGAGATACAAACAACAGATCAGAAGAGCAAGTTTATCAAGCTATTTTTGTATCAAGCTTGTCTTGCACCAGACTGATCTATCCAGAAGACTGATCCGGCCAGACTGATCTGTCCAAGCTGATCCGGCCAGACTGATCTGTACAAGACTTATCTGGCCAGTCCGGTCCGAAATACAAAGAGTCCAGAAACCAGAATATGACCGTTGCAAGCTCGGGAATGGTGCAGAACCTTTTCCAACGGGCATATTCTTGTGTCTAACGTATGTATCATTGTTTGGGGCTATAGATACAAGTCTTGGAAGCTCAAATAAGATGATTGAAGATCAATCCAAGCAAGATCAAAGAAAACCCACTTGGGATTCAAAATGGGCAGCTTACAAGAATAGAACAGCTTGAAAGAGAGCAAGCCCAGGTTTTAGGCACCACTTACCTTGCTATATCAGATCTAGTTAGAGATCATTTGTGCCATATATATTCACTCTATTCATTGTATTTGAGAGCTTAATAGATGAGTGAATATCATTGTAACGGTTGATGATTTATCACAACCGATGAGAGGTCTTTGTATGTGAGACATTAAAGAACATACATAGTAGAGTTGCTAGGAGTTCTACTTGGATGGGGCATTCCCAACTGGATCGGGTTTGTACAACGGGATTGTATAAATCAAAGTCTTCTATTGGAATCCTTCCATGTGATGGAAGAAAGGGAGACGTAGAAGGATTACACCACCTTCGAACTTCCATAAACAAATGCTTGTTTATTTACTTTAATTGCATATCTTTAAAATGTCTTTCAAATGGTTAATCGGTTATAGAGCAGGTTATTTCGAGTGTCTTCCGCTCTGTTTTGTAACCGAACTCGATATAATCTCTCGGTACAATTATTTCAAGAACACGAGCTATTGAAGCTCAAGTTGGTTGAACTCGGGTGTGGACTGGCCACCCACCCCGATCGATCCTGACACAAATGACGTCATAATTGCAATATTGACGTGACGGGATGTCGGGGTCTTACACTAAATGAAGAAGAATTCTCTCGTTCCATACTTTATAGTATCACCCTTTAGTTTGGGAATATCGCACTTAACATCAGAGAAATTCACAGATTGCATAACTGCATAAAAATTATCGTACATGCTTAGAATCCAAAATTTGAGACTAATTAACATAATTCATGTTTTATCATTGTAAAATCATACTTAACAACATATGAATCTAGTGACATAAAAAACAATATGATAAAACTATCAAATTACGTTCATTTTTCTAATTCCTCTGGGTAAATATGAAATATATTTGACATTTGATCCTAATTAATTATACAAAAATAATAAAAATTCATGTGGAAAAATTTATTTATTTAAATATGACTAACTATAATTAATGTCATAATGTGATCCGAAAATACGCAATATATAATTTTGTATAATTAAAGATGTTGTGGCTATTCCCTAATTAATTAAAATTATATGGATCACACAACAATTTTAATTCACAACTATGTTCATATAAATCGCATAAAACAACATGAACATATAATTAAAATTTGAACGTGTTAAATTATTTAACCCAATATTACATGTATAATTAAAGCAATAAAAATTATACATAAAACCAATAAAAATAAATAATTTAGCACTTAAAATTAAACCGCATAAAATATATACTTATCATAATATGAAACTTTAATTATAACATTAATTATTGTTATAAGTAATAAATTGTCGGCCAACTTTCAGAACAGTTATTACTTTAATTTTTTTTATTTTTTAATAAATAAATCTTTAGTCTTTTCATGAATAAAATAAGTGACTTTCAGATTTTATTTTAAATGAAGTCCACATCATCGAAATGTACAAAAGTTGTTCAATTTATCTTGTATTAAAATTAAACTCTCTTTTTCTATAAAGAATCGTCTCTTGCACCTCCGGAAAACTCAAAAATGGCGTCCCGATGGTTTCTGAGCTTTTTAGAAATCAAAATTTCGTGTAAAAGTCCGAAATTGTTAGAAACATTCAAACCATTATCTTGAAATCTCATAATGTTATTGTTTCTTTTTGAAATATTAGGCAACAAGCAAGACAGAGGCAAAACTTTCTCTAATACCAATCGTAAGTGATTTCTTAATGGTTTAACTGTTTTATTAGATCAAATGCGGAATAAAATGGATAAATATTATACATCCAGCCATTGCTTCTTGCTCCCGAAGTCTTCTAGTTTTTGGCTCTTCTAAGCCTTCACAATCTCACTTTAGATGTTATATTTGTGTCTGAATTAGATTGTAGGCATAGGGACCCAAATACATAGTATTTATAGGCTCTAACCATCATAGATCACCTCATATTTTAGGGCATTGTAGTGACATTTAATATGGAATAAATGGATCACTAAATGAACAATTAAATTAAGTGGTTACCATTCCACTAAATGAACCATTGAATGAAGTGGTTTCTAACATATAATACATATTTAAATATAGTATCTAAAATAATAAGATCCAATAACACTACATGGACCTGTTATTTTGCTGAGAATTGAATATATTCTTATTGATCGATGTTATTATTTTAAGAACTTCATTAAACAGCCATTCATAAACATTGTTTTACCAAATAAAAGTTAAGGATGCAAAAATATATTTCAATTAAATCATCTAAAATATATTCTTTTTAACTAAATACAACTTCTATTAAACTTTTTGAAATAACTCTATTTTAACAAACCCTAATCTAATTATTCTTTTTTTGAGCAATAAATACCCTTGTTTTACCCACCGGCCCAATTTTTCTCAGTCTGATTACTGAATTTCATGCATGAGGGTGTTGGAAGCGGTGGTGGATTTGGTGGTGGAGGAGATGGCGGCATAGGCGGCGTTTCTGGAGATAACCCTATTTCTTGCTTCAACTGCGCAGATTCGAGAAGGTAAGGCTCAATAAAATCGCCCTTGACGCCCTGGATTCCATAGGGTAGTGGGTCATCTCTCCACCCTTCGAATGGAATGGATTTTGAAGCTTTTAGTCTGCATGGATATGAAGGATTATCAGTTTTGAAAGTGCCACTGTCGAAGGAACCCGAGCAGGAGTAGAACTGGACTTGGTCTGCAGGGAAAGAAACTTTTGTTCCAGGCTTCAATCCTGGAGATTTTTCTTAATAAGTCCAGTTTTTTTATGTCGGCGGAGGCGGAACTGGGAGGCTGATCAGTGTTGGTAGACAAAACGACGATTATAGGCTCTTTTTAATTTTGGGTAATGAGCAGATTCAGCACTCAGCAGCTGTGTAAATATATTGATATTATAAAAAAAGTATTGTACTTAATTTTGCAAGATGTTTGGGACGAAAAAAGGAATTAAATTTTCTGTATATTTTTAATATTTATGTGATTTCTATAATAATTGAAACTAATTTTTAAAATGCAATTAATATTAGTACGTTAGATAATTAAATAATTAAACTAAAATTATAATGAGTCGGTGCATGTATATATAAATTATTGACGCATGTAAATTATGTGCACCGATAAACTCAAGCTGTAGATGAGGGTTAAATACACCTACTACCTAGATACATACACCAATAATTTCAAATTAATTAATCGGTGCATGTAACATTCGTTCATTGTCTTGAGTCTATCGGTTCATATATATTACATGCACCAATGATTTCAAATATAATGTCAAAATAGTGTATGAATATGTGTTTTGAAGTATATAGTAACATAATGTGGTGCATATACTTGTTCTTTCTTGAACTATCAAAATTTGATGAATAAGAGCTTTTTAGCATGAAAATTATATAACTTTTTAGAGAAAAATAATTTGTTTTAGATAATTAAATAATTAAAAATAAGATTTTAATCAGTCGGTGCATGTAATATATGTGTAGACGGTTCATGAGGGTTGAGTGCACCTATTGTCTCTAACCACAAACCTAGATGCATGCACCGATGGTTTCAACTTAATCAGTCGGTGCATGTAATATACATGCACCGCCTTGAGTTGAGTCTATCGGTATTCGGTGCATGTATATTACATACACAAGTGGTTTCAACTTGTTCACACGGTGTAAGTAAACATATTAAGATTTTAATTAGTAATATATATGCACCGCAAGTAAACATATTAAGATTTTAATTAGTAATATATATGCACCGCACGAGTCTATCAATGCATGTAAATTACATGCACTGATAGACTCATGCACTATATTTAACCAAAAACATATGTACATGCACCAATGGTTTCAAGCATAACTCTCTCACGTGTTAGAAAACATCATGATTTTCCTTGGTGTCAAACTTAAGAAAGTTAAACTTGTTAGCAAACAGAAACTTAGTTGAGTCGTTTAGAAAATAGTTAAGACATTGAAGCAATTAATCAAGGCAATCCAATATCCTGCAATAAAAAAAATGAGAAAAATTTCTTTTTCTCTCTCTTTGCGCTTGTCAAGTTTGGAACTTTGAGCAATTTCGTGAATTGTGACGGATTCCTAGTTCAATAATGCAACTATCAACCATCTGTGACAAACACGCAAAATATCACATCAATGGATTACAAGTTGAAGTAGAAGAAATCAACTCAGGGCCATAAGAAAAACTGAAGAAATAGAAAAGTTACTCGCAGGAAACAAGCCGCCGATGGAGCTGTGAGGGCCGCCACTAGTGCCGTTTCCTTCGTGGAGCTAATAAAGTCAAATTGCAGCATCTATTACTTTTAGTTACTTGTGAGGGTTTTAGAAGATTCACTTTTTCAGGACTAGCGGTTCACTGTTAGTTACGTGATTGAAGAAGAAATTGATTTTTTTGCAATCGAGGAAGAAGACGCTAAGTTCCTTTCGATAATAGTAGGATTATTTTGGCCATTGCATTCAAAATTAGACTTAGTTGAAAGAATTTTTTTGGTAAATTGGTGGACTTAGAAAATGTTTCTCCTATTGGTACCTGCCGAATTTAGCCCATAAAAGTTTAGCAATAATATAAGCTAGTTATATACTCACATACACACATAAAGTTTACTCAACATTGATGCTACACCATTACATTAGTCACCAAAGCAGAGATCACAACAAATTTCAAAGCACCCGAAGCATGAAAGAACCGTGCACAACTGAGTTATAGCGATCGCGCATTGGTCGTTAAGTCGAGTACAGAATCGAATGAAACACATGCAGCAGCAGCAATCAAGCATCCGTCCGCAGCAAACTGAAGCTGCCTTAAATATCATTTCTTGAGTTTCGTATAACTTGGGTTCAGCACTTTCAGGAGGTTGGTTTTCAGCAGTGGCCACCAGATCACCAAAGCCAACACCAAGGCTTCGCAAGGGTGTAATGATCTGCAAAATCACAGAGTTTATCCCACAGAAAAGGAAGCAGTTAATTCATAAGTCAATAGGAAAGGATAATATGTACATTTTATGCCTTTCACTTCTTATAACTTCAGCTTTAGAATGAAAACCACAGGATCCCTAATCCATGTCAGAGTATTTCAAAGGTATATGCTCTTGCAACTAAAACGAGCCTTTACATACCTTTTGCATTGTGTCTGGCTTGGCAAATAACTTGCCACTATAAGTCTCGATCAGAGCGATGCTTGTATACTCTGAAGGAACCCTGGTATGCAAACTCAATTTCCTAACCTACAAGTACAGCATCAATAAAATTCATACAATTCCAGTGTTACCAATTATGTAAAGGAGATGTGCCGATATTATGGTTAGCATATTGCTTTATAGATTAGCCAACCACAATCTATTGGAATTAAAGGCTTGGTTGTTGTTGTTTATTACTTTATAGATACCCATGGAAAAGTATGTCGCAGACATCAAGATGTGCAGACGCCAATAACAACCAAATTAAAGAGCTGTCAGCTCTGGGTTATTTTGAGATCATTAGAAACAAATAAAATTACAACTCCTTTCGAATTAGTTAGAATTCATAACTTTAAATTGAGAATCGGAAAACAAACCTTTTCCTCTAGAGATTTGCTTCCTGTAAACCACGCATGAGATGTAAGGGCGTGAATTTGTCTCCTCGCAAATGCCTGTTATTTTTATTATCATGAGCTTCTATGATTGTCAAGTAAAAGGAAAACATACGTCCTTAAAGCCAAAAGGAAAATAGAACTAAAGAGTTCTATACATGTTATCAAAAAAAATTTAAATTTCATGAGTGTTACAAAGGTGACTTATCGTCAACAAATTGAGGCCATACTCTGTCGAGAGGTATATCTTTTGCCTGTTGAGCTTTCGCTTGTATTACCAAACTGCTCGAATCGGCTAAGGTCCCACGAACTTCAAGAAAGTCAGGAAAGCGCCCACAATATCTTCCTGATATGAACAATGGACATCCAGATGACAGGTCTGGTATACGAAATGGGTGAAACTACAATGAAAAAGCAGATAAATATCAGGGTTTTATAAAGTACTTTGGATACATATGTCACATACTCGTATGCTGTGTAATCAAGAACATAACGCAATCATTGGAGATAAATAAGATTAGAATGTGAAATACGTGTGGAAGCAGCATTTTATATACTGAAAATTGGGAATGTAATATGATAATATGTAATGTTGCCCTCTGCAATTTAAATCATGATATCCCCATAAAACGGGAACAAACAATATGACTTGTTTACTCGTAATGATCGTGTGGTAACATTGTTATAATTTAGCACACCTCAAGTGAATCGAGATCCTTCAAAGCATCAATGCTTATATCTGAGAGTATGACTTCTGATGCATTACTAATTAGTCTTTCCAACAGCACATTCACAGAATCTGGGACAAGTGAATTATAAGAATTGCCTTTAACGAACTTGGATATGGTATGCAGAAAAGAAGCTTGTATACATGGTAACAGAATGGAACGTTGAAACCAACCTACATCAAAGGCAGCATCATAATAACCCCTTCCAATTTGTGCTAGCATTTGCAAGAAATGATGGTTGCAAAGTGAACCTGATGCACAATGCTCACTTGATGTCAATAGTAAAACAGAAAAAAAGTCAGAATAACATCAAATGCAAAGTAGATGAACAAACAAAAGGACGACTGACAACTCGCCTATGCCAAATGTCCAAACTCGTGGACTTGTCAAGCCTCCCTTTAAAAGTTGAGATTTCATGGCTTCACAAATATCTTTTTCATCTTCAACTGATCCATCGGTAATGAGAAAAATGATGGGAAGAGCATCACTCGTTTTCGAGACCATATTGATTGCCTAACATGAGAAAAATCACATAACTTAGTAAAGGTAAAACACAATTCATCATTTAATTTGTGCATTGCGACATGATATCGCTTTAATTAAATAAAATCCAATAACAGAAGTTACGCAATTGGCTGGCACAGAGGGTGAAGATAAGAGCAAATCATGCATTTAATCAGAAATTCATAGATCACTACTAATGTTATTTAGAAAACCTGATTCAGAGGAGTCGATATGTTTGTGCTTCCCTCCGCTATCAAATTCATCTCAATCCATTCAGAAGCTTTTTCAATCAAGTCCTTAGTTGCTGATACCATGGATGTGGAAAATGATGAAGAATTTCCATTAAAAGCTACAATGTTGAAAGTATCTACAGGGTTAAGCTTTAACAGAGCGGCTAAGAGTGCTGCTTTAACGTTCTCAAGTGGACTTCCCTGCATGCTGGCACTTATATCAACTAAAAATACCAGTTCTTTTCTGAAAACCTGTACAAATTGGCCATTCATTAGATTAGGGAATGAGAATGTTAACTAGTTAACTTTCACATCGGGATCTGCAATCTTTGAAGCAGCACCATAATACAGAAAGTAAAAGGAAATTTGAGTGGAAATCTTTACAAAGTATTTAACTTCCCTTTCAGGATGACCTTGGCAATTAATATGTTCTGGTTCAAAGTCTTTTAAGTCCATAATCTTTAGAGCATAACAAAATGTGATGCTAGAAGGTTAATTTATCCTTTTGTTAATTGAAAGATATTTGATTTACACATACAAGGGGAAAAAGCTATCAGCCTAATGAGACAGCTTACCAACCTTCTTTTTCCCTGGGTATAGATAAAAACAGAACATCTCTCTCTCATCAAAATCATGAAGAGATGGAGACTGCAACAGCACACCGGTAACCATATCACTTGAAGAAACCTGAAGAGTACATGAGAAAACAAGAAAATTAAAGATAACACATCAATTGTTCGATTTCTAGGTTCAAACACAAGAAAAAAGAGTACAACGTATCTTACATTGTATGAAAAACTGAAGTCATTCTTCGACCACATTGAAACTTCCCTCTCACACGAAAATCCTACTTTCCCGGCTTCGTGTCTTATTCTCTGTCAGAAGAGAAGAAATTAGAACGTCGTCTCTGAATTATAAAATAACTTAACCGATGTGATGTACCTCCAGAGGATGACTGGAACATTCATACAAGACTTCAGTTCCCTCACCAGAATTTACATTCACTAAAATACTTTCCTTTTGAGGTTGTTTCTTCATAACAGGGATGACATACGAAGGAAAAGTGAATGGCAAATTAAGACTAAATTTCCCATCTTGATACAACAACTTCTGGGACCAACTGATTCTAACGGATAGCTCGGTTCCTCCGTCAACCTAGGAAGAAACATTCCGATGACAAACATGCAAAGTGGGAAAAATAATTCTAGATGTTTGAGAAATTGGGTATCACCTGGGGTATTTTAAGTGTGTATATCCGGCCTTTTATCAGGAGTCCATCTTTTGTGTCTGCTACCTTTTCTGGCTCTATGGTAGCTTCCGAACTAACCAACTCGGTGCGGTATGATTTTGAAGGAATTTCCACTTCTACACCTAGAACTGAACCCTGTTAGCCAATTAATGATCCATAAAAAAGTGAAAAACATCAAAGTAATAACAAAAAACCTAGATCACTGGACTACAACCGACCAGATTTTTACTTGGAAAAAAATACATAAAATTTCAGAGATAATGAAAATCATACTTCATAATCAATTGGCGGCGGAAACACACCACACAAAGTACAGAAGTCAACAAAATATGCACCAATATTACCTGTTCACCCATGGGTACAGCAACGCGGCAGTCACAGCTCTTACTGGCGCTAACACAATGCACGCGCCACCCGCCGCTAATCGTAACGAACGCCGTGTCCAAATAACAATCAACCTCCATCGAGATCGCATGCATGTGCAGCGGAATCAACGCCGGCGGCTCGCACCTACCGTGAACGTACGGTTGGTAGCTGGGAACATTCGGATTGTCAACAACAGCCGGGTCAGAAATCTCTGCGTAAACCATCACCGCAGTGGGAAGGTAACTCTCTGGCGAGATCATCATCGATACCGTGTGTGGCGGCGCTAACACGGTTGATGAGTCCTTGCCGTAGTAGATTCTTTTCGACAGCTTGAGGCCGAGTTCAATCGCGTTGGAGAATTCAGCAGTCATTGTTTCAGCAGATTCAACGATCGGAGACTCGCCGACCAAAGCCTGGAATATTGTGAGGACTATCTATGGAAGACGAATGAACCCGAGCTATATAGACATGGAAATGTACTTATATTTATTAATTAATTGTGTATTTAATTATTTTTTAACGTAAGTTTAAAACTCTGAGTTAATGCTACTAAGTACTATCTTTGAATTTGGTAATCAATATCTCTACTTTTACCCCAAAATGTGCTTTAACTTTTAACATAATTGGAATCTGTTATATTTTTTTTGTAAAATAAGATATAATGTCATAATTTAGATTATAATTATAAATTATAAATTAACAAAAAGCTAGATAAACATTTAATCGAACTCAGAAGAAAGCAATTTTTTTTATCACAGAAATTGGAGGATTTTTATTATAAACAAGACTCAATCTCGAGTCAATTTCACTTTAAGAAAATGTGACAATAGTTAGGGTAGATCTTTGGTGTCAAATGAAAGCAACTCTTAATTTTTACCAATAAGTGTGTATTTTTTGGTTTAACAGTTGCACTACTCTTAAGGAGGTTTGTCTTTGATGTATCGGATGTGTTGGTGTACCAAGACATATGCAAAAATATACATATATATATATATACATATATTTGCATGTTTCTTTATGCACCAAAGACAAATATCTCTTAAGAGTAGCGATCATTGGATAAGAATATTTTTATTTATATTAGATGAATATGTTATTATCAAATAGTTTCATGTATTTTTTAAGATAATATCATTAAGATAATATCAAACAATCGGATGCCGTACAAGTCAGTGGGGCTTGTCTTTTACGTGACAACTCCAATTTTCTCCGAGTTGCAATAAATATAACATAATATAATACAATAATAAAAACATGTCCCTTAACTTCTACGACCGAACCTTTTTTATATTGCGAATCTAATTAACGGGATTTTTTCTCTCCACCAAACTTTACAACTTCTGTCTAGTTGTTTAATAGATAATTGAAAGGAATGTACGTTTCATACAATTATTTTCGCTCAATCATTTCTCAATTAATTTTAATTTGAATTTTTAAAATATTTTATGCCAAATTTATAAACAAATTCTATAAATTTTAGTTGCGGTGTATTATTTTTATAATAAAATATAGTTATCCATATCATTGTTATTAGGGGTGTACAAAAAAATTATCCAACCAAAGCCGCACTCATTTACCCTTATCCACCCGTCTTCAGTTTCGAAAAAAAAGTGATGCATTTGAAACATTAAGCAACCCACATTTATGTGGGTGGGTAGTGGCTTGTTGTACCTTCACCTGCCTACCCACCCAACCAGCCCATATCTTTATATATTAGAGATTTCTTTAATTATAAAACTAAATATTTTAGATGTTGAAGTTGCAAATTATAGTTTTCAAATCATCAATATTTTATTTTGTTAATTTCTTGTGTATTATTTAAATTATAACTTGTACTTATCTTTTTTAATATAAATTATTCCGTCGATTAGAAAAGTTGTTGATTCACTTGATTCTTTGTAATAACAAAAAATATTTTTTTATTTGGGGAACTTGATCTTATATTAAGAAGAATTTTTTTTAGAATTGTCGTTTTCCTTGTACAGGTAAATATTTTAAATTATTGATATATCAATTTGATGGTAGAAGATTTTGATACTTTAATTTATTATATTTCTGTTTCGTATTGTGAGATAACATTTTCAGATTCAGTTTTAGTATATGATTTGAGTATATATAAATATAATTTTGAGGACGACGGTGATATGATTGATGATCTATTGTTTTAACTATCTTTGATATTCAAGGATTTTATAATTATGCTTCATATTATATTTTTTGTTCACATGATTTTAAATTTTTATTATTTTATATTGCTCTATTATTTTATTAAATTTTAGTTTTGTTTTATTATCATCGACAATAAATACCTTAGTTTAAGAACTTGTAAAAATGCATTAAATGTAATTGATTTCTATTTGATCTGCTAACCACCCGCATCCCCCCGCACAAGCACTCACCCGAACCACGTGGTTTTGTATATTTGTTGTACATTTGCGGTTTGACGATTTTAGCAACCCACATGTAGTGGGTTGGATGATTTGTTTCATGCCTACCCACCCAAACCCACCCACGTATACCCATAATTATTATTATAATTGTTATATGTGTTATTGTTAGGTTTCATCCCTTGGTGTAAGATTTAACGCAGCAAAAATATAAAACATAAATAAAATTAAACCCGGGAACGATTGATTGTGCTAGATTTATATAACATGCAATTATCAAATACAAATGCACAATAATTTTATCATTTTATGTGTGAATGCATCCTAAGTTTTAAATTCTAATTTAATTCGTGCATTTTAATCCAATCGTTTGAGTCCTCCTTATTTGTGGATTCTCTTATTTTGAAAGAATTTTTAGTTTTTGAAAGAGAAAAAAAAAGAGTGTAATGTGATGTTTATCTGTGGGCTAATGAAAGTATAATATAATTACCTTAAGTTAGGGATAACTTCAAGCCGGTATTAGTAGAAGAAACATTTTTCAACCTAGTCCGGTAAAAAACTTCGAATCATTTAAGTCCATTTTCATTTAAAACTACTAAAATACCCAACACAGAAACGTCGTGTGCAAGGGTTCTTATACCTCTTTCTGTGATTCATCATTTTCTTCCTCCAAAAAAAAAAAAACTTCGAATCATCTTGAAATATCCAGATATTCTTCTTCGCGTTTTCTTCCTCCATTCAACGTGGGGCAGCAGCTAGTGTTTCTGACTCTTTTTTCTTTGCGCGAACAAGCTTCGACCACGACGACGGTGGTGCGACGGTTTCTGGAACCTAGGGTTACCGCAACCACCTTTATTTCCGCCAAACGGCCTGCATTTTCCACGGCTTGTACCAATCTACAGTGAAAATCCACTACCGAAGTTTTTCCGCACATCCGCTGATCCATGAAAAGGGAGCTTAAAGCACAAAGAACATTGGTGCACGTCGCATCCTCCTTTCCTTCTTTGGTGCACGTTTCTAAACATTTAGCGGTGCATGCTTATAAAACATTTTTGAGCAGTGCACATAAAAACCTACGTGCAACGTCTATCGGTGCATGATATATGCTTACCTGCACGTAGGATTTCCTTTGCCGGTGCATGTCCTCACCAAAAAAAATTCACAGTGCATGTTCTCATAAAAAAATTGCGGGTGCAGCAAACTTTTGGTTTGAAGTTTGAAGACATGGAATACAGATCCTTTGAAGTGGTGCATGCAAGCACTCTTTGAAGTTTAAAGGCATGGAATCCTTTGAGGGGTGCACGACCTCTTGAGCAGTGCACATCCTCTTGAGGTCTGCACATAAGCAATCTTCTTATACGCTGATGTGTTGACTGAGCAGCCGCACATTTCATCCTCTAGGGTTTTATGTGCACCGACGAACGATGCATGTAGGTTTTGCTTCTTCATATAGGGAAACAAGAAGAGAGAGATAAGGTGTGAGGGAAATTTGATTGGTGCGTAGGGATCAGGTGGTGGGATTTGGAAACGAAGTTATGCAAATTCATGGACACACGATGTTTGAAATGGTTACATGGCCCCATCCTTTTACGTGCTGTCGTGCCTGGCGGTTGTGTGTGCCCGTGCTGATGTAGTGCACCGCCCTGGGCAGAGAAGAGGCATGAGTGGTGGAGGAGATGGTTGAAATGACCATGGGATGGGAAAGGAACCATATGAACCACCGGAAAGCACTGAGAACAAACATTGGAACCCAGAACAAGCATCAGGACAAGATCCGCAAACATAGTCTCGATGAAAATCGGATTCTGATAAAACACTTGTGAAAAAAGTTTTTTTTTTAAAAAGGTACATAAATGGTATTTTGGTAAGAAAAAAGTGTCTAATATACTATAGATTTAGAAAATAGGCCTGTTTAAATATAGTTTTTTTTTTAAATTGGATTTGTATGAAAAATTATTTTTTGCCCAGATTTATTGAACATTGTTTTTCAAAATGATATATTTTTGCAATTTCCCCGCTCAGTTAAGCATATATCATAGCCTGGCGTGGTGATTGATATAATTTCTCAGTGGAGGTATTTTCGCTTACTACTGAACAGTAATTATTATTGTCCGCCGTTATGTTAATTAAGCATGACATTGGGAGTGTAATCTTAATCATGTCTGTTTGTTAGTCTAACAGTGAAAGAAAATCATTAAAACATTCTCAAAAAATCATTAATTTATATCAATCGTAGCTCTATAAATACTCTAAAACTACGAAATCTTTATATATATATATATATATATATATATATATATATATATATAGTAGAGGATAGTGGAAGATCAGGTGTCTATTTATTTAAATAAAATTATATATTCAATATATTTGTAAAAAACAAACATCCCAAATTGATTTATTATTATTTTAGTCCAAAAACAGAAATTATATTAACATAACCACATTTATTAACAAAGGGCCAGCCAACTGCCACAATACATGACGAAATCAATGAAAAACGACACCAAAGATATATATCAAACTATGTTGCACGGATACGGATACGCGGATACGTGGATATGCAGATACGGGTACGA
This sequence comes from Haberlea rhodopensis, assembly GCA_907163345.1. Taxonomy (NCBI): domain Eukaryota; kingdom Viridiplantae; phylum Streptophyta; class Magnoliopsida; order Lamiales; family Gesneriaceae; genus Haberlea; species Haberlea rhodopensis. The sequence goes on along the minus strand of CAJQUN010000026.1, from coordinate 3,186,324 downwards.
CTGCACGGGATTTTCAAAATTTATAGGATACGATACGTCCGGATACGGCAAATTTATTAATTTATTTATATAATATAAATATATAATTAATAATATTTGTAATAAATCAAGTTTCAAGCATATAATCAACATTAAACACATTAGAAATCAGAATAAAGTTGCAAACTCACCAACTTCATGATAAATGGTAAAATATTAATCCAGGACATCTAAAAATTTCAAGCATATAATCGACATAAACACATTAAAGTGGTTAGGAAATAGGGATTTAGTTAAATAATTTAATTTTAATTACAGTTTCAACCCTATTTTTTTTAAAAAAATTCGAAAGTTGCCGTATCCTACCCGTATCGGATATGGTCAACGGCGTATCTTGACCGTATCCGAAACGTATCCGAAATAACAATTTATTTTTTATCCTCGGATACGCCACGTGGCGTATCCGATATGTATCGGTGCCGTATCCGCGCGTATCCGTATCCCAGAAGTATTTGATACTTGACCGCAAAATTTTTTGGAGTATCGGTGCAACATATATGCCAAACAAGGGCAATAACAAAGCAACACTGAGTTATAGGCGGACTAAAGGTCTATTGGGGTAATGAGTCACGTCAAAAGTACTAGAGCTTGATCGGAAGAGTGCATAGACCACCATACTTAAATCAAGTCTCCTTAAACCATGTAGCTCATGATGAGATCAAGCAAGAGAATTACCTTTCAATAGAATGAAAGGCACAAAAATGGATGGACAAGAGACATAAACTGCTGTAAGATAGACAAGAAGCAAGCTCTCATTTTCCCAAATTGATAATCTGAGTCCTATCGTGTCTCTCTCTCTCTCTCTCTCTATATATATATATATATACACACACACGCATTAAATATGAAGACGAAATAGAGTGTCTTATTGAGAAAAAATTGGACGTGGTCCTTAGGAGCTGGACCCAGTTGCTGTATATTATCACTCAGGTGGAACAACTTGGCAGATTTTTCAGAATATTATAAAAAAATTTAAAAAAATGTAATATTTTACGAGTAAACTCACTTAAAATTCATCAACCAAAATTTTAACCCCATTCCCTATGTAAGAGAAATTATGTTTGAGCTCTCCTTTAACTTTTTCTTCTTTGTTTTAGCTTCATTACAACCCCAAATGTCTTAAAGGCATTTCCTCAATTGCAAATAACTCCCTTTATTTTCAGGACCTTCGCAGAAAGACCCTAAAACTTCATTTTTTCAATAATGAACTATTTTAAACGATTAAAACTATAACATGCCCATAATGCTTCTATATTACAATAAAAATTTGACAAACTGATTTCTACATTTTTGACCAACCGTCGGGCATCCCACCAAGTTATACGATGGCTTATTACTATCAACCACACAATCACAATCGATGATTATGGGGCCTTCAATAGTAGGCATCACAACCCTAATACATTTCCTACCTTAGAACGTATAGTATAACCAGATATAAATTTTTTTTATAGAAATTTGGGAGATAGATGGGCAACAATTTTTTTTTATTATGAAATTATTTATAATATTTATTACATTAATACATATCCTTTTGGAAGGAGATGAACTGGTTTAGCCTCTCATATAAATGAGGTATGACTCGAAACACAATTAAACATTGACAGACAGAGAATATTATAGAACAATATTACAGAGAAAGAAAGAAAATTACCAAGCTATACAAGGTGATAATCATACAACTTGGAGAATAAAATATTTATTTTGTAAGAAAACAGAGGGGAATGAGCGATGCATTCTGCTTCCTTCAACCTGTGTATTTATAGAAGTCTAGAGATGGATGTGAAATTCGGACTTTAATTCTTTTTTTATAAGAAGACGTCATTGCATGCGTCTTCTTACTTATTTGGTATCTCGTGGTCCCTTCTACTTTTGGCAGAAGTGTTGTCCTACCATTTTATTTTCTTTTGATAATGGTAGTGGCCCTCATCAGAGTCGCATGACTCTGTCTCCCTTTTGGTCTCTAGAAATTTTGCTTTTGCGGTCCGCGTGAGAATCTTCCACGTTATTCTGGTCCCACTTTGTCCTCTTTCTTCTGGTTCATTTTGACAGGGAATCCTTTCCCGAACAGTGGCTCATTTTTCTCTGGGCAGCTTGGGTAGATGTGGTCATGCTTCCAAAGTTAGCCATGTTACAGAACTTCCGGCAAGCATCTTTGGTTGCCGGAATCTTGTTATCCCACAATTTTCGCAGCTTCTTCTCAAAGATTTCCTTGGCAAATTTCGTAGTATGTCTTGTCATGGAGTTCACCATAAATGACCCGTTCGTCGTTTTTTTGGAAAATTTTGAACGATACTTGACTTTATTCATCTCGGTGAGACAAACTCATAATCCTCAAGCTTTTCTGGTAGTGATGTCATCTTCTGTGAGTGAAGAAAGTTGTGTTGTTCCATCTATCGGTGGCTTTATTTGGCCAATCACCTTCCAGTCAGACCTCTGCAGCTTTATGAAATGGAAGCCGAGATGAAGGCCTTTTCATGTGTTTTCTAGGGCTGCACTTAAAATTTTTAGCTCCAGAACATCTCCTCTTCCGAGTGTATGGTTGATTTTGCCATGAGTCATACACTCCCTTGTAGATCCAATCCGGTAATTTTACAATTTCCAAAAAACTTGGTGCTGTGGTAAAAACTGAGGCCAGGCAGCCAAAGTCAAACCACTCACGGACACTCCGTGGTTTTTGACACCAGGATGCATCCACATTCTTGGGTATTTTCCTGACCAGACAACTGTTAGTTTTCCAAGAATTACCCTTACTCTTGTATAGATTTCTCCCATGTCTTTTGGTATTCCTGTAAAGGAAAAACTTTAAACTCTTCAGTATTAACCTTATACTTGTCTGTCAATGGCCTAAGATTAATCTCTCCCTTTTTAACCCCATAGGTGGTGGGTTGGCTTGATTCTTCAGGCATCCTAGACACATGGGAATCAAATTTTCCATCTGTATCCTTCTATATCCCCAACCCCGGTTGATGAGTCGGGTTCTCGTAAACATGACTTTAGCTTCGTCGTCGAAGCATCCCGTTGGAGGGGAATATAAATACTGTCCCATAAAAAATGTGAGCCTGCATAACAGTCTTTATGTTACGATCGGAGAAGTGTTTAGAAGGGAGGTTGAATAAACACTTGACTCAAATTTGATTTTTCTTTGTTACTACAGACTGTTAAGTACTGCAGTAGCTTCTCAATTAGTTGCAAGTCAACAGACACTGATAATAGTGCGGAATACGTCTGCTGAACTTGTGAGTAATAAAAACTGAAAGGTAAATGTAGAAAGTAAATGACACAAGAATTGTTTCTGGAAGTTCGAAGCACAACGCTTCTACGTCTCCCCTTATTCCTTTGCAGGAAGGATGCACTAGAAGACTTTGAGTAATACAATCCTGTTGTACAACCCTGATTCAGCTAGATTTACCCCACTACCAGACTGAAATTCATAGTCTCTCAATCTGTTCAGAGATAATCCGTCTGACAGTTACAAAGATCTCACTTTTCTATCTTAGAATGAAATACAATTCATAAAGTGTTTTAGTCTAAGCACAAATGATCCTTAAGTGATGAAATAAAACAATCAGCTGTGCTTTTAACTTTGAGCAGATCGATAAGATGAAATCTTTCGATGATAGCGTTCTTCTCAACTGAATGCTCGATAAAGTTGATTGATCTTTTATGCGTTTTGAATCTCTTGTGTTCCGACTCTTGTGTCTTTTGAGCATTTAAGTTGCACCTATATATAAGCATCTATGCCAACGGCAATATTCCCTTTTGTGTGCAACTCTATGCTTTGCCAATATCTGAACAAGCTGCAGTCTTCTATTTTAGATACTTTCCCTTCTGGTCTGTTCTTTTGGTGCTTGTCTCTCCTTTGTTTATTTACCATTTACGGTACTCTTCAGTTATTGGTCTTTTTCAGCATTAAATGCAATATTAAATGCTTCAATAAATAGCTCTTGATTATTTAGACTACTAGCTTAGTATGTTCTGATCTGCTCTGCATCGATCTGATCTGGTTGACATTGATCTGCATCGATCTGGTATGTTCTGATCTTGTTGACATAGATCTGGTCTGTATCAGTCTGGTTGACATCGATCTGGTATGTTTCGATATAGACTTTATCGGTCTGGTCTGTTTTGTCATCTTTAAAATCCGGAACTAACAAATTCCCCCTTTTTGATGATGACAAAACCTAACTTCTTAATTTTCTTCTAAAGTCCTTTTTCTTGTAGAAGATTCGTTCAGATTGATTAAGTCTTTTTGTTCAAATTAAATAAACTATTCAAAATAAATGATAAGACTGAGAATTTTGATTGAAAGACTTTTTTATTAACATGTTTTATGAATACATTTACATATGTCATTCATTACAGGCAGTTATCTATGTCTTCTTTATAAGCTGATGTGCTGGTCTGTTTTCTGGCTTCATTATTTCTTATTTTCCCCCTTTTTGTCAGCAGCAATCTCCTGAAGGAAATCTATAATTTGCGTAAGCTGAGTGCAGATAGCATCCAGGCGATGATCTTGAGTAAGGAGGGATTTGACAACAACAGTTTTGACTTCGGAAGCCAGCTCGATCTGTTCTTTTCTCAGGCTGGTCTTATAGGATGCTTGCTGAAAGAACAGATCGTTCAGACCATGCTGAATATTGTTGATGCTCTTCATCATCTTGTCCTTGAATGAATCAAAATCCAGAGAGGTAGTCTGCTGGCTTTGCTGAACTTCTCTTACTCGTTGGGAGAGAAAGAGAAAGTTATCAGATAGCTTTGAAGGGACTTGACCACTGATGGAGCATCATCAACGAAATCTGGAATTTCTTCAGCATGTGACACAGTCAACTCTTTCCCTTTTTCAGTCATTACAGCAAAAGAATCAGCAGATTGGCGAGTGTCTGACCGGACTAGTTCCACCAGATCTGTAGAAAATTGTTTTAAAAAGGCCAAATATGCAGCAGACTGATCTGGAGGAGAGTTTGGTTGAAAAGGCTCCTCAATCTGTATAGCTGCAACAATGCTGGTCACGATTAGATCCACATCGACAAAGTCTTGAGGGACATTAGTCTGTGGTGCGACTAGTGTGCTGGTCTGAGCTTCTGAGACCGAGGACGCAAAAGGAATGGAGGTAGTATGTGATTCCAGCAGTACGTCCATTGCCTCAGCCTCTGCAGCAGACGGAGCGTTATGCAGTGGCTGCTCCACTGACTCAATAATAGTTGGCTCAGAACTTTGCCCTGCCACAGTCTGGCTTGTGGTTGGGTTATCCGGACTGGGAGGCGGAGTTGAAATATTGAGCCGCTGGAGATGCATTCGAACAACCATATGGAGAGTGAGAATGTCCTTCTCCAGCTAAGCGATGACCGCGCTGTCGTCCTTGACAGTCGGGTTGGTGATATCAAAGTTGGCTTTCTTGGCTTGAATAAGGAGATTGGCAAGCCTTAGTCTGTGTTTTGCCCGAAACAGCTCCATGCGATGCACACCAATGCGAACATCATCTGTTTCTGTGCCCTTTAGAACCTCCCGTTCCATCTTGTGCAGCCGCTTGAGTTTACCAAAGAACAGATTGAAGTGGTTGACCGTTCTGTACTGGACCCATTCATCGAATACGACGGTGAGTTCCCATACTTTGTCTTCAACATCTTCCATGGCAATGTCAATGGCTGTTTGAGCAGCAGATTTGAGCTTGGAGGGTTGATAAGTGTCATTTTTACACTTATATTTCGGCATTTACTAGTAGTATTTTACAGTGTTTCTTGAATGATATTACATTTATTGGTAATAATTTGCATGTTTCAGGATTTTAGGTGAAAGTTCGTGGAAATGAAGAAAAGGAACCAAATGACGTTGAAAATGACTCAACCGGGCCAATACGTCAAAGGAAGGAAAGAAAGACGGTGCATGGAAACTTTGAAGATAAAATTGGTGGGATATAATATAAGGAAAGAATATATTATTATATTCTGTAAAAGTAAATCAGCACATGGAATTAAAGATATTCATGGAGAAAGTAAAGGAAAGGTGCACATCTGATCGATGCTAAATTCACGTTGGACAGCAAAGGAAGTTCATGTCACAAGGGAAGATCTCCACGTGAGATAAGAATTGGATCAGAATAATAAAGGGGGGAATCGATTCCAACAGGAAAGGGGGATCTCACACCTCCTTCAGAATCGAAAACCACACGCCTCTTTTACCCTACAAACATACGCTTCCATCTATCAAACAATTCTCACGCCCCTTCCTCCAAAAATTTGTCACGCCACCTCATCTCCCTGAACCAATTAACCAACGCCACCTCCATCAAAACCTCACGCCTTCTATAACCAAACTCACGTCCAGACCACCAATCACCATCATCCCCTTTCTTTTACAGAACACATCTTCTACGCCTCATCATACGTACCCTTCCAAAAATCCCTTCACAATCCTCACGTCCAGCCTCTCCACACCCCTTATTAATCCTTCAACCCTTCACCCTATGACTTTGGAACAACTCCAACAAGGCGATTAAAGTGACGATCGAGAAGGAAGCAAGAGAAGGAGCGAGGATCTACAACCGGAGTCGACATCGGGAGTTTATTCTTACTTTTAAACTTTAGTTTTGTTTTGTTTTGATTTTATCATGCTTGGATTTTTGCAAGACATGTTTGAGTATTGGTATTTATTTATGAGTATGAACTAAGTTTATTTATCGAGACTAGGCGAACCTTTGTTATGAACCTTAGATTTGATGATTTAATGATTGAATTCTTATAGTTCTTTGCGTATGTTTTATGTTCTTCATGCTTTTAGAGGATTGATCACCTTTGAATGATGTTAGTATCGTAATTGAGATCGAGAGATGATTTTATGATACTGAATTAATAACTCATACCATGGATTTCAGACCGAGATCGAGAGATGATGTCAAATACATGTGTGATAGCCATAGATATCTAGTAATTGAAAGCTAGGAGTTTTCATGGATCTTATGCAACATTGAATTGTTAAATAAGTGAACGAGAGTTACTTACTGCAATTCGGTGTTAGGCTTAATATAGCTCGAGAGAGTGTATTAGATAAATTGGGAGAACTCGTCACCTTAGAAATATTTGAATATTCAATCGAGAATTGTAGGGAATTGCATTGGTGAGCCAAAGTCTCGATAATCTTCTCTAGTGGATTTTTCTCGTTTACTTTTATTGACTTGGTTGGATTAGTAGTTTATATTAATTAATTAGTCGTTAATTATAAATTAATTATCGTATGTTAAATATAGTTAAAAGACATCTTATTTGGTACTTGCTTGTTAGTCCCTGTGGGTTCGACAATCCGTATCTTCGTATCTATACTAAAACTTGACACCGTGCACTTGCTGTCTAAAATCGCTAGATTGGAATTAATTGTTTAAAATAAAATCGATCAAGTTTTTGGCGCCGTTGCCGGGGACTAACTTTAGTAATATCATACGAGAAGCTTTGACTGTAATTTAACCATTTTTTTCTTCTTTGTATATATTTATATTTATAAAAAAAAACTATTTTTAATTGTTTTATTTGTTTTCCTTGCGAGGTACTTGTGATGCTTCATCAACAAGTCTTCACAAGATTTGCCCAACAATATTCAGAGCCGTTTTATGCAGCGTGGGGAAGATTCAATGAATTGGCAGACACATTCCGGTATCACAACTTTTCGAATACTCTTCTGCAATATTTCTTCAAAGGTTTGGAAGCACATACACGAGAATGGGTATTTAGCGGAGCACTGGTGACTGGGAGTCCCCTGGTTGATAGAGATGAGGACAGTGTGTTACACCTGTTCAATGATATGGCGGACTTCGATTATCACTGGTATTGTGATCCTTCACTACAAGGTTTGAGTCACCAATACCCACCGGAGCCTCTCTACCCTAATGATACGCCCCAACTATTTGAACATCACGAAGAGAGGAGAGGTAGTTCTGCAGACGTCACGACTCATTTAGAGGATACCTTAATAAGATTCATGGCCTCAACTGAGAACAATTTGAAGTGCCAAACCAACTCTATGCGTCACCTGGAGCAGCAAATAACGGTCCTTATGGAAACAATTTTAACTAGCTGCCAGGAGGAAGAGACGAGAGCTACAAATCAAGAGGCGACGAATCAAGTTTGGTTATATGATGATGAACACTCAACCAAACAAGTTTGGAGGAGTGATCATACTCATGTGGAAAAGTCAAGGGAACTTGAACCTCTTCAAGAGATTGAGCCTACTTCAGAGATGTTATCCGAGTAGTTCCCATGTAAAGATGAGTCGAGTGTGATGTTGGAGAAGGAAGCGACTTTCGAAGATTCTGATTTGAGCCCATCGATGGAGACATGTTCTATGCCATATGTGGATCCGTATTTTCCATCAATGCCAAATTCACCGCACTACATCCTCCAAGATATGAAGCCAAGTCAAGAATCATTCGCACGTACCTACCAATTCAAGAGTGTTGTTGGAGCGAAGAGCTTACACTGTTACAATCATGCCAATCTTGAGGGGATACTGAATGAAGACCCATTTGTTGTATCATATGATACTTACTATGGGCGGCAGCCGCTCTTTGATGGTTGCTTCTGATGGTCAAGCCGACGACTAGAAATCAGCACTTCTTGGGAGGCAACCCAAGCGTATCCTTTTGTTATTTAGTTTTGTTATTTGATTTTCATTTTTTGTTTTTAGTTTTGACTATCTCCCGAGCTACTATTTTATTTGCATTCTTCTCTTGCTAGGTACTTAGTTGGAGCGATGAACCCCTACAGCAGTGGAGCTTTCAAAAGCCAATCTTCCTCAACCCTCATGCAAGCGTCTTGATCAGGGGAGTTTACTTTTTCCCTTTTGATTCTTTTAAACATTGAGGACAATGTTTCATTTAAGTTTGGGGGAGTGGTTTGCATGTTTTACTTGTTTAATCTACATATTGTGTGTTTAACTGACACTTGAATCGTCCGATTATTATGAGCTAATTTTTTTTTATGAGTTCAAACTTGAGAAAAAGAATGAATTAGAGTAGTGACTATTCAATGAGGATTTTGATCTCCCTGTGCATATGAACTTGAATTTTGATGATTGTTGGACTTGTACTTGAATATCCTATTTTGAGTTAGCATGTCAAAAATGAGGAATATATTGAGCACATTGAGTCATGATCTTGTGGATTGTATGTTGAATAGTGATGATTGTTGTGAACTTGATGATTTGTCTTGAGCATCTTAGAGTTATCCTATAACCTATTTGATGATGACACTTTGAGGCAAAATTTTATAGCTACAAACTTGACTTGGAAATGATTTAGGCGATCTTTGAAACGTTTGAGCCTTTCAAGCTTACCATGATTCATATCAATCCCTAGTGTCCCATTTGAGCTTTATTGAAAAAGAATGATATATGCATTGCATATAATTAGACCCCATTCGACATTCTTGGCAAACTCATTATACTTACCCTTAGTTGAGCCTAATTGAAAAAGTTATCCTTACCCTAAGGGAGTATAATGAATATCATTCGATGCACTTGAATTGTTATATCTTGATTAGCTTATTGAAAAAAAAAATTTGATGAATGAGAAAAGAAAAAGAGACAAAAAGCCTTGAGAAAAAGATTGACTAAATAAGACCCAAAGTGGCCAAGGCTATAAAAGAAAAAGAAGAGAAGCTCGATGTGTGCGAAACATTTGAATTGTAAATGATTATACTCTCTTCTTTGCGCTTATCCTATCTTTTCTTTGAAGCTAACACCAAAGGCCTTACATTACAAGCTTAAAAAGTCATTTTGATCCAAGTCTAGGGAGTAACTATCATTAGTGGAGAAGTTGTTTGAAAATAGGCATATGGGATGCTTGATGGTAATCTTGACTTTGAGTTGATTAACATGATTTGATCTTGAATATGTGCATGAAACTTGAGATTGAAATTAGCACACACACGTTCCGATTTTGAGATGTGTTGCTTGGTTTAGGAGAAAGCATGTCTTGTTTAACTTTTGTATATATGTATGAGATTTCTGAGAATAATGCAAGTCATGAAATAATTGTTTCAACTATCGAGAATGAACTCTACCTTGTGATTTTAATGCTTGATCGAGGACGATCAAGTTATAAGTTTGGGGGAGTTGATAAGTGTCATTTTTACACTTATATTTCGGCATTTACTAGTAGTATTTTACAGTGTTTCTTGAATGATATTACATTTATTGGTAATAATTTGCATGTTTCAGGATTTTAGGTGAAAGTTCGTGGAAATGAAGAAAAGGAACCAAATGACGTTGAAAATGACTCAACCGGGCCAATACGTCAAAGGAAGGAAAGAAAGACGGTGCATGGAAACTTTGAAGATAAAATTGGTGGGATATAATATAAGGAAAGAATATATTATTATATTCTGTAAAAGTAAATCAACACATGGAATTAAAGATATTCATGGAGAAAGTAAAGGAAAGGTGCACATCTGATCGATGCTAAATTCACGTTGGACAGCAAAGGAAGTTCATGTCACAAGGGAAGATCTCCACGTGAGATAAGAATTGGATCAGAATAATAAAGGGGGGAATCGATTCCAACAGGAAAGGGGGATCTCACACCTCCTTCAGAATCGAAAACCACACGCCTCTTTTACCCTACAAACATACGCTTCCATCTATCAAACAATTCTCACGCCCCTTCCTCCAAAAATTTGTCACGCCACCTCATCTCCCTGAACCAATTAACCAACGCCACCTCCATCAAAACCTCACGCCTTCTATAACCAAACTCACGTCCAGACCACCAATCACCATCATCCCCTTTCTTTTACAGAACACATCTTCTACGCCTCATCATACGTACCCTTCCAAAAATCCCTTCACAATCCTCACGTCCAGCCTCTCCACACCCCTTATTCATCCTTCAACCCTTCACCCTATGACTTTGGAACAACTCCAACAAGGCGATTAAAGTGACGATCGAGAAGGAAGCAAGAGAAGGAGCGAGGATCTACAACCGGAGTCGACATCGGGAGTTTATTCTTACTTTTAAACTTTAGTTTTGTTTTGTTTTGATTTTATCATGCTTGGATTTTTGCAAGACATGTTTGAGTATTGGTATTTATTTATGAGTATGAACTAAGTTTATTTATCGAGACTAGGCGAACCTTTGTTATGAACCTTAGATTTGATGATTTAATGATTGAATTCTTATAGTTCTTTGCGTATGTTTTATGTTCTTCATGCTTTTAGAGGATTGATCACCTTTGAATGATGTTAGTATCGTAATTGAGATCGAGAGATGATTTTATGATACTGAATTAATAACTCATACCATGGATTTCAGACCGAGATCGAGAGATGATGTCAAATACATGTGTGATAGCCATAGATATCTAGTAATTGAAAGCTAGGAGTTTTCATGGATCTTATGCGACATTGAATTGTTAAATAAGTGAACGAGAGTTACTTACTGCAATTCGGTGTTAGGCTTAATATAGCTCGAGAGAGTGTATTAGATAAATTGGGAGAACTCGTCACCTTAGAAATATTTGAATATTCAATCGAGAATTGTAGGGAATTGCATTGGTGAGCCAAAGTCTCGATAATCTTCTCTAGTGGATTTTTCTCGTTTACTTTTATTGACTTGGTTGGATTAGTAGTTTATATTAATTAATTAGTCGTTAATTATAAATTAATTATCGTATGTTAAATATAGTTAAAAGACATCTTATTTGGTACTTGCTTGTTATTCCTTGTGGGTTCGACAATCCGTATCTTCGTATCTATACTAAAACTTGACACCGTGCACTTGCGGTCTAAAATCGCTAGATTGGAATTAATTGTTTAAAATAAAAGCGATCAAGCTCTAATTCCATACTCGATTTGCCGGTTCTTCGTCCGAGCGGCCCCCTGAGGATGCGGGAAGCCAATGATAGGAGTGGTTAACTGGACTCTTCTTCGAATTCGAAGAAATTCAACCTTGATGCCCGCGACGCCTAAGCCGCTTTAATAGGGAGGGTACAGACTCTGTCAGGGTTGCTTTGCCCATTCCAGCAACAGACGAGGGCTTAATCTCGGACTGGGTGTAATCGCCCAATTCTTTGATTACAATCCCCTTGATAGCTGGGATTTGGGATGGGACTCGGGTCACCACCTTGGGTAGAGTGGGTGGAGCTGTGGATGGTTGGGCTTTGGATAGTTGAGGTGGAGCTTGGGATTTTGGGAGTGGAGCTTGGATACAGTGTTTGCTTTGGTTGGAGGAAGTGAAGATATGGGTTTGGGGTTAAAGGTTGTCAGAGGTTTGGTGATTTGGATTCGTGGCTTCTTCGGTAGATGTTTGGCTGGGGATGAAGTGGTAGAAGCAGATCGAGTTTCATCAGAGTCAGTCTGGACTACCTGTTTTCGCTTGGCCCTGGTTGTCTTCATCTGTGCAGCCTGTTCTGCACCAACCTCCATTTTGACAGTCAATACATCCTTGGGAGTTGGCAGAGCACTTTTGAGCAAAGCCAGTCCTTTAGGATTGATGACCTTGAATGGACTGAGTGCTGAAGCTTTCCCCAGCTTGATATTCAAAGACTCCAGCAGCTTGCTCAGGGGAACAACAAAACATACAACCTGCTTTGCGGACGTGATGGTCTCCAGCAGAACACCAAATAGAATGGAGGACCAGTCCACTTTCTCTCCAAAATGAATAGATGTCATCGTCCCAAACTTCTCATACGTCACCGCGTCAAAGCTCCCAGCCTTGCCCAGTAGCGGCTTTCCGACGATATCACAGAGCACTTGAAGTGGAAAGGCATCTCCTTCTTCTTGAATGAAGGCCTGAGTGTAAGTCCGAAGACTAATACTCGGCGTTGAAATTCTTCCAAAGTGGCTCTCGACAAGTTAGCGAAGTCCGACATTCCAGATGTAGGAAGTCCAGACATCTCCGTAAAAAGCTACTTAGAGATTTCAATAGTCTGGCCCTTTACTGAAGAAGAGATAGAATTCTTGCGAGATACGGCGTTGGAAAACAGTTCTTTGATCGCTGATTAATATACCACCATGCCGCATTCCAAAAATTTTTGTAGTCCGGAAGATTCCAGATTCTTGAATGTAGATACCATTTTCTGTATCTTCCATCCTGTATATAACATTGAACTCAACAGATAACGAGTTGTGAGTTATGGTTGCCATTAGAAAGATGATGATTTGAATATGGAATAAAGAGGAGTTTAGAAAGAAATAAGCAGACGGCGGTAAATAAGTAAAGTAAAATGGTGAGTAAGATGTACATCCTGATAAATAGAGAGATATTAGACACGTGTCTGTATCTCGATGACTGATATTTTAAAATTTAAATTTTAACGGACGGGATGAGATTAAAGTAAGGCGGTTAAAGTTCGATCAGTCCGGGCTGTAAAATATTACTATGTTAAAGATTGATAGTGTTTTAAGTCAGATCATATGATAATATCAGATCGATGGAGATCGGTCTGATAATCAGGACTGGTCTGAATCTTACTGACCATTGTATTATCGATCTGTACTAACACTAAATCTTTAAACAAAGTTAAGCATGCGTCAAATATATCATGATAAATCTATTAAACCAAGAATTTGATGAAAATAATTAAACTTAGCCTCGGGGAGTGATTTAGTGAAGATGTCTGCAGCTTGCTGGTCTGTTGAAATGTACTCGATCCGAATCTCCTTTTTGCCAACATGATCTCGAATAAAATGATGTCTAATATCAATATGCCTCGTTCGAGAGTGCAAGACTGGATTATATGTGATAATAATTGCACTTGTGTTGTCGCAGAAGATTGGTGACTCAGCAGCTTGAATGCCATAATATCTGAGCTGATGTTGAGTGATTATGAAATCCAGGAGGTTGCTCGATGTAGATTTCCTCCTGAATTTTGCCATTAAAAAATGCACTCTTCACGTCCATTGGATATACCTTGAAATCTTTAAAAGCAGCATATGCAAGAAAGATTCGAATGACTTCTAGTCTGGCAACTGATGCAAAGGATTCATCAAAGTCTATTCCTTCTTCTTGTCTGAAACCTTGTGCAACCAGTCTGGCCTTGTTTCTAACTACTACACCATTTGCATCTAGCTTGTTTCTAAAAACTCATCTGGTTCCAATAACAGGCTGATCATTTGGTCTGGGAATTATTTTCCACACCTGATTCTGTTCAAATTGGTTGAGTTCTTCTTGCATAGCCTCTATCCAGTTATAGTCAACTAGAGATTCGTCAGTCTGTTTTGGTTCCAGAATATGAATGCAGCTTAGATAAATTCATCCATCATCTGTCCTCTAGTTCTTATGGGTGCAGATTGATTTCGAATCACCAGATCAGGTGGATGCCTCTTAGTTCAGCGGTAGTTTGGTTCGAGAACATCTGATCCTGATGGAGACAGAATGCTGATATCTTCAGTATTGATCTTTATGTTGGTATTCGTTGCTATCGTATCAGCGACATCAGCTCGATCTGGTAGAACTTCAGTGGCTTCTGCCGGTCTGTCTAATACTTCAGGTTCTGGTGGATTGTCTCTTAACCTGTTAACTGCATTATCATCATCACTGTTAGCTTCGAGATGGATATTTTTCATCTGATTTTGAATCATTTCCTTGTGGTTCTCAATATCAAGAAATTCATCAAAAACTACATGAATTGACTCTTCCACAGTTAGAGTTCGATTATTGAAGACACGAAATGCTTTGCTAACAGATGAATATCCTAAGAATATTCCATCATCTGACTTAGATTCGAAAGCGGTTAAATGATTTTTACCGTTGTTGTGGACATAGCATTTGCAGCCGAATATATGGAAGTATGAAATATTCAGTCTGTTATTTGTCCATACTTCATACAATGTAGCATTTAATTTCTTGTTAATCATGGACCGATTCTGTGTATAACATGAAGTATTGACAGCCTCTGCCCAGAACTTTTGAGAGATTCCAGAGTCAGCAAGCATTGTTCTTGCTGCTTCCTTTAGCGTTCTGTTGCGTCGTTCTGCAACTCCATTTTGTTGAGGAGTGTGAGCTGCTGAGTATTCATGTATGTTCCCTTGGTCATCTAGAAAGGATTCAAGATTATGGTTGGAGAATTCAGTGCCTTTGTCGCTTCGATTCCTGTCCAAGCCAGAGGATTTCTTGTTCTGAATGCGCTTCAACAGCTTGATCAATTTTGGGCCGGTCTGATCTTTACTGCTCAAAAATATAGTCCATGTAAACCGTGAGTAATCGTCAATAACAACAAGAGTGTACCGCACCCCCCCTAAACTTGTTATTGGTATTGGACCAAATAAGTCCACGTGCAATAATTCTAAGCAGCGTGAGGAGGATTTGACATTCTTGTTCTTAAAGGATGATCTGACTTGCTTGTCCATTTGACAAGCTTATCCTTAGCAAAGTTGATCTTAGGCAGACCGATAACTAAATCATTTTTACATAGGCTAGAAATAGTCTTGAAATTAAGATGATTCAAGCGTTTATGCCATAGCCAATGTTTATTATCATTATTAGCGATGAAACAAGTAGGATTATCAGGTTGGTCATGATTCCAGTTAATCTTATAAGTATTTTCATTTCTGATTCCTACTAGCATGGTTTTACCATTAGATGATTTAACAGTGCAAGTGTGTTTGTGAAATTCTACGGTAAAACCATTATCATATAATTGACTTATACTAATCAGATTATAGAATAGGTTCTCAACTAATAACACATCATTTATGATAATATTGCCATGGACAATCTTACCCTTGCCCACGGTCTTACCCTTTGAATTATCACCGAAGGTGATCTTAGGACCCGTGTATTAAGTAATATCAGACAGCAGCTCGATGTTTCCCGTGTCGAGAACATCCACTGTATAAATACCAGTATGAAAGATTCTTCTTGGGTTCCTGTCAAATTTTTTTTACAGTTGGTACCCAATTCTACTTGGGTCCGGAACTGATTAGTCCTTTGGGGACCCACACCTGAATCAGTTTTATTGGTTTGTGTGTGTATGGTGTGGTGTGTGATTTTAGTGGTGATGCTGTTCTTGGGTGATGTATGTGATAGTGAGGTATGCATGTTGTTTTCGTTTTTGGTTTCTGTTGGGAAGCATATACCTCTTCTGGACAGGCATACAATTATAGTATCAGTTGGGTTTTACCCCTCGAGTTGTCTGACCAGTAAGCTTATGTCCATTTCTGAACTTTTACCCCGGTCTGACTTTCTCTATTGGCTCAACATAACCGATACCTTTGCGTGATGCCCGTTCCTTGATGAGTATTGGCTTAACAGATTCCTTAACCAACTCACTTGGTTCATATACTGTACTGGATCTGACAAAGTTCATTGTTTGAACCTTGTTCTTCACTAGACACAGTTGAGATTTGATACCAGATGAGCTATTTTCATTTCAGAGTAGCCTATACCGGTAAGATCACCAGCAAGCTATATCGACTCAAGCATCTCATCTTTTCTGGCGGTTGATGCGTCCCATGTGCGAACCAGTTTAATGAGTTTCTGGTGTGCACATCTGGCTTCGTCCCTTTTTTTCTCGAGTAGACTTACTTTTTCCATTATGCATTCCAACTCATTTGATTGTTCACAATCAAAGTTTGTTGTTTTGATGTTTCACTGGGATTGAATGTTCATTCTTATAATTCTCGAAAGACTCATACAACATCTGATACTCATTAATCATGTCCTGTAATGTGTTAATGAGTTCATTATGTGAAAATTCAGAGAGATTAGAGTCAGTTACCTCACTGTTATCATTGGCCATTAAACACTGAACTTCTTCATCTTCACTTTCACTGGATGAGCTGGTAGATTCTCCTGATTCAGATTCTGAATCAGCCAATTTGCTCTTGTTTTCTTTAGCCACCAGTACTTTCTGGTCTCTGTCCCTTCTGGATGATCTTCTCTTTTCCTTGGACTTCCTATAGTCCTCGGATCCTCTCTTCTGATCATCCTTCTTTGGTTTAGGACAGTCAGCGATAAAATGTCCTGGTTTAAGACAGTTGAAGCAGACGTGATCATCCTCATCTGATCTACTTTTGAAGTTCTGCTTCCTTGGATAAGATTGATAGCTCTTCTGATTTGTTTTCATAAATTTTCCAAATTTCTTGACAAATAGTGCCATTGCATCATTGCATATTTGTTCAGGAGTCAACTATGTTGTGGTGGACAGAGATTCTGATGCAGTAAGGGCTTTGCTTGGTTGACTGTTACTGGGTTCATCTTCAATCCGAATGCCTAGATCAAACTTGTATGCTTTTAAGTCAGCAAATAGATCATGTAGATCTATCTTGTTTAAGTCTTTGGATTCTCTCATGGCAATTGTTTTTACATCCCATTCTATTGGGAGACCTCTCATGACTTTTATAGTGACTTCTCTGTTGGATAGATCTTTACCTCCAGTTACTCTTTCATCGTACTCACTGAGAGTTTCTCCGCATATCATTTTGATGTTTTCGAACTTCTGTAGAGCGACAATGAGTTTGTTTTCCTTGGTTTGATCATTCCCTTCACACAACTGAGCAATCTTTTCCCAGATGTCTTTGGCAGTGGGACACATCTTGATTTTGTTGAACATGTTTTTGTTCGATGTTTTGAACAATATATCTTTAGCCACATCGTCCAGATTTTCTTTTTTCTTTTCCTCATTTGTCCAGGATGCTCTGTCCTTTTCGACCATCTGAGGTTCACCACTAGTAATAGCAGCTGTTGTGTTGATCTTCATGATCTTCATTGGTCCATCAGTGATGACGAACCACATGTCATCGTCTTGAGCACTCAGATGTGCTTGCATACGAATTCTCCAGTCATCATATTTGTCTTTCTTGAACATGGGAATCTTGTTAAATGAGGACATCAGTTTTTAGTATTTCTCAAAATTGAGAAAACCTGGCTCGGATACCACTTGTTAGGATCGGAGAAGTGTTTAGAAAGAGGGGGGGGGGGGGGGGGGGGGGGTGGTAGAATAAACACTTGACTCAAATTCAATTTTTCTTTGTTACTACAGACTGTTAAGTACTGCATTAGCTTCTCAATTAGTTGCAAGTCAACAGACACTGATAATAGTGCGGAATACGTCTGCTGAACTTGTGAGTAATAAAAACTGAAAGGTAAATGTATAAAGTAAATGACACAAGAATTGTTTCTGGAAGTTCGAAGTACAACTCTTCTACGTCTCCCCTTCTTTCTTTGCAGGAAGGATGCACAAAAAAGACTTTGAGTAATACAATCATGTTGTACAACCCCGATTCAGCTGGATTTACCCCACTACCAGACTGAAACTCCTAGTCTCTCAACCTGTTCAGACACAATCCGTCTGACAGTTACAAAGATCTCACTCTTCTATCTTAGAACGAAATACAATTGATAGAGTGTTTTATTCTAAGCACAAATGATCCTTAAGTGATCAAATAAAACAATAAGTTGTGCTTCTAACATTGAGCAGATCGATAAGATGAAATCTTTCGATGATAGCGTTCTGCTCAACTGAATGCTCGATAAAGTTGATTGATCTTCTGGTCTGTATCAGTCTGGTTGACATTGATCTGGTCTGTTTCAATATAGACTTTATCGGTCTGGTCTGTTTTGTCATCTTTAAAATCCGGAACTAACACTTTATGACATGTTGGACCTTCGTGAGATCCAGTTCCTGAACTTGACCAGCAACCTGAGAATTAATCACAAGGTCATTGATCTACTTGTCTAGCTCCTCCAGACTTTCTCCGAGGTGCTTTGATCTCGTTATGATGGAATTGGCTTCACTCGCATCCATCTCTTGTTAATAAATCTGCAAGAATATTTTTATCAGCTTTCACGATGACAATATCATAATCATAATATTTGCATTCAGCTTGCAATCTTAGAAGTCTAGCATTTTCTGGTTATGATTCAATATTATTTTTCCGAAAAAACTTAACACTTGTATTATCTATTTTCAAGATAACTTTTGTTGCAGGTAAAAATGGTGGCCATTTTTAAAGGCCTTTCGGACGGCAAAAAATTATTTCTCGTTGATATGCATCAAATAGCTTTGCTATCTGAAAATAGATCGCTAAAGTATATGCATGACACTTTTCCATCTGGTGTGGCCTTCATGAGGACAACTACCCACCAATGATCACTAGCATCTATGTATAATACCAGTTGATCCTCGTCGTTAGGGGTGGGATCGGGTCGGGTATCTCGGGAATCGGAAAATTCGGGTCGGGTACCCGAAATTTCGGGTACCCCCATAGAACATGCCGATTCCCGACCCGAATTGTTCGGGTACCCGAACAATTCGGGTTCGGGTACCCTATTTTTTGTTTTTCTTTTAAATTTTTTTATTTAATTTATTTTTGCTTCTACAATACATAACAAACAATTTTTTTATTTCTTGGAACCCGATCGGGTACCCGCTTCCCGATTGGGTACCTTCTTGGAACCCGATTCCCGACCCGAAATTTTCGGGTCAGGAATCGGGTATTGTCCCGAACCTAAAAAATTACCGTTTTTTCATTATTGTTCGGGAATACCCGATCGGGTCGGGTCGGGTACCCGAATACCAGACCCGAATGCCCACCCCTACTCGTCGTTTGGGATTGCAAGCTTTGGCAGTTGCCTGCAAACATCTTTAAGATCTTTGAAAGCTTGTCGATGATCTTCATTCCGCTCAAACATAACATCTTTTTTGAGTAGTGGACTGAACACCTTCCTTTCATCACTAAATTATTAATGAATATTTCAGCAAAATTAACAACTCCAAGAAAACTATGAAGCTGCTTCAAATCCTTGATATCATCTGGATATCCTTCCACCTTCTAAACAATGTATTTTTTAAGGATGATTCCAGATTCATCGATTTCATTACCAAGAAACTCAATTTGTCTTTTAATAATTACTGCTTTCCTTTTGGATAACACTAATCATTCATTGTAGCAAATATCTGAAAAGATTTCCAAATGTTTAATATGCTCTTTCAAGTTTCTTGACTCGATGAAGATGTCGTCAATGTACACGAACATAAGCTGAAATAATTCTTGAATAGATTGTTCATTTTCCTCTGATATATCTGGGGATCATTTGCCAATTCAATTGGCATGACATTCCAGATATAGTGTATTTATGGTGTGGAGAATGCTGTAAACTTTTTGCTAGCTCCCCCCCATCTTAATATGGCAGAATCCAGACTTGCAATCAAACTTAGAAAACTTTGGCATTTTTGATACAATAACCAAATGTTATCTGCTTGGGATATTGTATCCGTCGAATTCCAAGATCTCGTTGATCCCTTTGTAATTGATCATTAATCTTGGTTTTTCCTCTCTTTATTTTTTCATAATTTCGAAGAAGAAATCCCGGATACCTATTGAGATTAACTTAAGGTCAAGATGTTCATTAAGTATCATCTGCACATCCTTCCGATCTTCATAGTTTATGGGGATCTGTTTTACCTTACGAACTCATTTTCATTTTCAATTTTCACCTTCAAAGAAGCTCTGAGTTCATTCCTGTCCCACCAAGCCATATGACCCTCATTGTAGTTCCTCTAAAATTCATTTTTACTTCCTCTAGAGTAGTATGCTCTTTGAGAATAGTTTCAGGTTGTAAACCCTCTTCTTGTATTGCCTTATTCAGTAACAGAAGGGTGTATGGACTAAATTCTTGCTTCATCCACCTCCGTTGCTTCATCATGTGCTATGAATGACATCATATTCACACCATCAAAAGTCATTTATCACTTTTGAATGTGCCATTGTTTCCTTAGTTGAAGAATCGCTTCACCAAATTTCCGTTGATCCTTCATTTTTGGGTGTCGAAGTTTTCTTTCATCACCACGCTTGCTGCGAAAACTAATAGGGAATTTTCTGTGAAATGTCTCCTTTAGTATCTGTACAACGATCTTATGATGACAAAGAGTTGTGAAAATAAGTCTCATTGTCTCATTCTCCTATGTGGAACGCTTGGATGTCTTTAGAAAATTATTTCATAACAATATATCAGCTCATGTATCATAGAAATAGATATGTGGAGTCTTGACTTTGTACCAGGGGTACCGCCTGCTCCGCTTATTATTTTCTCCGTCGCCTGGACTCCTTATAAAGAATAAGAATCCGCTTGAAAAAGTCTCTTCCGTCAATGACTGGTAATTTCTCTCCAACGTCTTTAGGGAAGATGTCTCGTTTGGCAATGCATATTCCAGCTCCTGAATCAAATAAGCGGCAAAATATTCGGCTCGATATTTCTTGTATAACATCCCGACTGAAATGTATATTGTGAATGGACTGGTGGTCATCGGATTCTGTATCGTTTCCCGTCCACCGTGAATTCCATTTCGTCATGCAATCTTTCCCAAGGTTTGTGTTCCTCGAGAAACTCAATCCCAAGAATAAGCTGTTCTGGGGATAATACCCGCAGTTCCTCCAATTGTTAGATCAATTTGACCAAACTGTAAGTTGTTGCGAATAATATAAGACATTGCAAGGGAAGATGTTGTTCTTCTCAGTAATGTCAAAGATTATCTGCATTTCTCTCCAATAAAATGTTACACTCTTTCCATGTTACGACATTTTTCAATTTTTTTTATAATATTATGAAAGATACCAACCATGGTGCCACCTGTATATTTTTGTATGGACCGGATCTTGTCATAATCATCACACAAAAATATGTACCTATATGTATGTATATGTTTGTATATGTGTTGGTGCATGGTAAGATACGGTCTATACCAAAATTTATATTTTATGTTTCACATTAAAAAGTCCCAAATTATTATAACCAAAAGACGAAAAATCCAACCACTGAATTAAACTATAATATGATCTAACCGTTTTGGATAATCTGATGATACCATAAGGTGAATTCAAGGGACCCCATATGCAATTCACATGTGAGATCCATATAAAAAATCATGGACTCTCCTTTGGATTAGGATATTGCCTATCATCGAATTTTCCGACATCGTGAGATTCCTACTATCGCTTTTATTGAGATTTTTAAATAATTATTTTCCAATAAAATATTTATGAAGTATTTGCAACAGTTCATAATTATATCTTAATCTATACTCAGGACTTCATTATTGGTTACGAAGGTGGTGACCGTGATTGATAATGTGATTAAAATTTAAAGGTTCAGGGAAATAATAATTATATATTGTAGATCTGTTGGCTTAATTACAATAATATGTTAATTACCCTAGTGGGTGACCATTTACGAATCGTTGAATGTGATAAACTATCTGACATGTTTAAATTTCACTAATGTCATATATTGCTGTCTTAAATATATGACATTGAAAATAATGTTAGGTGGTAAAATCTATATTCAAGTTACCTCAAATTATATCAACCATAATATCTATGTTTTAATAGGCTAGGGGCTAAATATTTTTTTCGCACTCAGACACGAGTCTTCCTAAAGGGGAGGTGAGTTTTTACCAAGCGGGCTAGGTTCGAAACTCCAAATTATATCAACTATAATTAATTATTTCATCATCATCATCACCGTAATCGTTGTGTTTGCTAACATTCAAAATTATGGTTTTCAGTACACAAATTTTTTTTACTTGCCATCAGATGCTTGTCTCAATGGATGTCACATTCCCACAATTGAGAATGCCTCATGTTCGAGCCCTATAAAACACTTCATCACTCCATGATAAAAGAAATAAAAATTTACTTTGATATTTCCCTATAATACAAAACATTATATTCGTAGAAAATTGATTGAATTGGCAGCCATTCTTGAATGTTGTAGAAAGTTGGGAAATGAAAGAAGTGGCAAATGGTGGGTCTATGACAGATCACATCAATGAATATGCATGTTATGCATGGCCAGAGACGCCGCAGCCCACGATTATTGTACGCTTTCATCAATAAAACCAGTGAAATGATCAACTGGTTAACCGCGTTAACAGTTCAAAGGGTCGGATCTATATTCAATAATATGATTGGTTAAATCATATGAGTGGTCAGACGATGTGGGCTTATTAAGTTTGGTTTTTGCAATGGTAATAAGACAATATGTCCTAAAAATGTGGCCGCAAGAGAACTGAAAATGACCGATGGAAATACGAGCATCACACTTGCAAATACACAATTAGCATAGAAAAATGGCCCAAAAGTAGATCATTTCTTCAATGAATATGATAGGGCTCGTGGACTTGTGAGGGACCAGCAAGCGGCGGAGTAGTTAACAGTCACACGTTTTTCATTATTAAAGTTTAGGTTTACTTTTATTTTACGAAAATTTTAATGTCTAATGTGAGCATTCTAATAATCTAAAATTATTTTCTTACAAAAATATATTCACTCTTTTGGTGACAATAACACAGTTGATGAGATCCTTAAAAAGATATGTTTTACAAAAAAAAAAAAAAAACTTGATTAATCACTATGGTATGAACCATACGACACCATAATATCTATTACTGTTTACTTTCATCGAGATGAGGTGTTTACATCATGCCTCGA
Organism: Haberlea rhodopensis; assembly: GCA_907163345.1. Taxonomy (NCBI): domain Eukaryota; kingdom Viridiplantae; phylum Streptophyta; class Magnoliopsida; order Lamiales; family Gesneriaceae; genus Haberlea; species Haberlea rhodopensis. The sequence goes on along the minus strand of CAJQUN010000026.1, from coordinate 3,162,867 downwards.
ACATGAGACAATCTCAAATTTGAGATCTTGATGCCAATTGGGCTAAATGCCGTGGCTATTACTCTATTACTAATGTAGCTTAGATGTTGAATGTATTCTACGTAACTTTTACATGAGATCCATATATATTTTATACATTCTTTCATATAAATCTCTCAAGATAACATGAAATTATTTCATTTCGACCCAGTGTCATAATTATGTTTACAAATAATTTGTGATAATTAAAAAGGGCACTGTTAAAAACTTGCACTTTTAATATGTAAATAAATTAATATTGTAGTAGCTAGACTGATACATTTGAGGCGACAGATTACAAATATTAAATTTAATTATATATAAATTGTTGGGATATGCCCTAAGACATGTCATTGGATGATTGTTTTTGACATACAATGTTTATGATTTAATGAATGGCAATTCATTATTATATATTATTCGTTTAACTGTGCAATGTGAATTAATATATATGTTAATGTCCTTAGAATAATATTGTATTATTCTTAAACATTGTCCCTAGTCAAGTATTATCATGAATTGAGATAATGACAATACATAGAGACTAGTATGTGTTGATTGATGAATTGTTCATTGATATGAGATATCAAATCAACACATGGGTACATGTTAGAGAACGATGTACTGGACAGACCCACCATGAGAATGCAACATGGATAGTTATATGATTGTCATATGCAATTCTCATAGTGATAATAATGTATGTAATTCTTACGACTTGTGATCATCAGAGATCCCAACATAAGGAGTTATGTATCTTGATATTGTCAAACGTTACCCGTAACAGGGTAAACTATAAAGACAACTATTGGATACACTACGAATTATGTAGAGGGATGTTGATTGATCGAGATAGGATTTGTCCCTCCTATATAACAGGAGAAGTGTTTGGCCCTTGATCAAGTGAGACTAAAATGCATGGCCATGCTCGAATGAGTCGATATGTGATATCGAGCTTATTCGTTTATTCTAGTTAAACTTGGGGATCAAGAAATAAAGATTGGATATACGAGTATGACTATTCCATGACACGTGTTAAATCTAAACACAAAGGACAAAGGGATTAAGTTACATGATTAATATTATCACGGTTCCTATGTTATGTCGAGTCATTGAGATTCTTGTATTGGGTAGCATTGATGTGTTGCTAGATACCGCACATTGCTTGCGACATAAAATGAGATTTTATGTCACTGCCAACATTACAAGATCCTATCGGGTCACACAAAAGATTAAATCGATAAGGGAAATTAAATTCATGGGATGAATAAATAATTAAGAGGAGTCTTAATTAAATGATTATAAGGATTTAATTAAATCATGAGTTTGGGCCCATAAGACTTTAAGAAAGTCTTGAACCTTAATTAAAGTCTTATAATATAAATACAAGGTTTTGATTAATTGTTAATTAGACTTTTCATAACACAACCTAGCCACCAAAGCTTGAGAAGCTCACGGCCGCCTCTCACTTAAGCGATCGGCTTCATCATAGTCGAATTGTTTTCTTGTGATTTCCGGCCATCTTTCGATTGTGAATCGAGTGTGCTTCGTGTATATGGTTTAAGGACAAATCTAGCACTTTGTTCTTAAACTGTCCCTTCCCGATTTGATCGTGTGGATACCGTAGAGGCAAGACCTTGGAGGTGTTGCTCGTGACTCGAAATTCGTTGGACGTGGTGCTTCGTGGAATCTGCTCAAACACGCTACAAGGGTGAGACTTTTGTAATCCCTAATCCGATATGATAACCTATGTATAGATCCGGTGTATTAGTAATCCAAATTTTAAATTCCGCTGCGTTGCTATGCATGTTGGATTACTTACAGTGGTATCAGAGCCGTGTACAAGGCTCATATCGGATTTATGTGGTTAAATTATTTTAATCATATTAGAATTAATATTGCATGCTATTTAAAACTGTATGAACATATATGATATGTTAATATTAAGTTTGTGAAATTATCATGAAATTATATTTGATATAATTGATGTTTGATGTATACGATACACGAAGCGAATAATCGAATCAATTGTATGATGTTTCGGCCACCACCTAGTGCACTTGACCCACAGCTTAGCCACGTGAGGGCTAGGAGTTTCGGACTCCTTGGCTCGAGACGGCCTAGTCGTTGTGGCTCATGTTCATGCATGGAGGTTTCGAGACGTGGATGAGTTTTGAACTCTTTGGCTCGATAATGGTTCACGCATGCATGGATAAGTGGCTTCACCATGTGAGAGCTAGGGTTTTCGAACCCTTGGCTCGAGATTGTTGAGCCACCACCGTGCATGGCGTGACCATGATTCGTGGCTCATGAATTCCGGCGTTTCGAACAAGTTGGCTTGATAGAAACCAAGATGGTGCAAGGCGGCTAGGGTTTGGAACCCTAGCGGCGCCGCACCCAGGCCAATGGCTCGGACCAAGTCGAGGGCTAGGGTTTCGAACCCTAGGCCCATAATTGGTCCAGCCGTGGTGTTTGGTTGGTTCGAACCATGGTGGTTCGTGGCTTAGTCGCATTAGTTCGTGGCATGTGATGTCCCGAGCGTACGATAATTTTCCAAAATTTTATTTTACAGTTTTAATTAGAATTAAATTTTAAAATGTTTAGAATTTAATTAATTAAATGATATAGCATGTTTTATGTGTTGTTTGAGCATGGTGCATGGTTATAGCCCTTTGACCTATTAGATAGGATTTGTGAATGTTTGTAATTTATAATACGGCCTGCGTGTCATGCCTTCTCTATTTTATTCTAAATGTTATCCCTCCCCTATGTTCCCTCGAATGTGAATCGAGGAATTCTCTATATTTGTAAATGTTATATAGTATAGTTTATTTATTGATGTTGATCAATGAAGATGGAGCATGGTGCCGGGATGAGGAGGCCATTCACAAATTGGAGCCAAAGGAAGGTGCTTGTGAAGTTACCTTAGGTTGACTCTTAGGATTTTCTCATTGGCTTGAGAAAATCGCTAGTAGGGGCTATAACCATGTCACGTTTAATTATGTATGTTGATGCATGATTTATCTTATGTTTTATATTGATAATTGTATTACACATATATGTAGATATGTATACACCTATATGTAGTGGACATATTTTAAATTATCAAACTAATCATGAGATCAATAAATCCCTCTAAAATATTAAGTTTTAGATGCCTTCCAAAATTAAAAGTACTCGTCAAAACTTCGATTGTACATGTGTGGGTTTGCCAAAGCAAAGCACCGTGGCAATCTTAGTAAGACGCGAAAGGATAAAAGGGATATCCGTTATACTTTAAATTGGGTACGACTTAACTAGGTTATCTCAATAGGATTGGGAACCTAGAGGCATGGGTTGGATAATAATTCATTTGATGAATTGAACAAAGCGTTGTTCGTCCAACTATCCAAGAATTACATGTGATGTAATTGACAAGTGTTGTCTACCTAAATAACCGAGTCTTGGGCGATTAGCCAAAGCTAACTCAAGATTAGGCGAACTATGGATCTTGGCCCACTAAAGGTTTCGAGGGTTGATAATTTTAAACAAAATAGTGGGAGTATCATTTAATATAAGACCATGTTAAATGATTAAAATCATAAACTTATTTTGCATATTTATATTTTAGATATCCATGGCAACTAACAATGTCACAATCACATTATCACTGCGATCAGTCCTTGAGAAGGACAAAAATGGGACAAATTTCCTAGACTGGCATAGGAACTTGAGGATAGTCCTCAAACAAGAAAAGAAGCAATATGTCCTAGAGGAACCCTTACCTGCTGAGGAACCTCCCCTAACGGCTACTAGAGCCGATAAAGATGCTTACAAGAAGCATCAAAGTGACGCACTTGATGTTGGGTGCCTTATGCTTGCCACCATGAACTCTGAGCTTCAGAAGCAACATGAGGAAATGGAGGCGTTTGATATGATCGAGCACCTTAAGCAATTGTACCAACAACAAGCAAGACAAGAGAGGTATGACGTCTCTAAGGCGCTATTCCAGTATAGAATGGTAGAAGGAAGTCTGGTTGGAACTCATGTACTCAAGATGATTGGGTATATTGAGAATCTGGAGAAGCTGGGTTTTCCTTTGGACCAAGAGTTGGCCACTGACGTGATCTTGCAATCGTTGCCTAAAAGCTTCAGTCAATTTGTCTTAAATTACAATATGATTGAAATTGAAAAGACTCTACCACAGTTACTTGGCATGCTTAGAACTTTTGAAGCAAATAGCAAGAAGTCTAAACCTACAAATGTTCTTATTGTGAATAAGAGCAAAGGAAAGACTAAAGCTAAGAGCTTCAAGAAGAACAAGAAGGTCTTTGTTAAGCCAAAGTCTTCTGCACTGAAACCAAAGGGAGGGATAGCAAAGGAAGGGAACTGTTTCCATTGCGATGAGACCGGTCATTGGAAAAGGAACTGCAAAGTATATCTGGAGGATCTCAAGAAAGGAAGTGTGACTTCCGCTTCAGGTATTTTTGTTATAGAAGTCAATTTATCTACTTCTTCATCATGGGTATTAGATACTGGATGTGGATCTCACATTTGTGTAAATGTGCAGGACCTCAAAAAGAGTAGATTGTTGGTGAAAGGTGAAGTTGATTTCCGAGTTGGAAATGGAGCAAGAGTTGCTGCATTAGGTATATGAGATTATTGTTTAGCTTTACCTTCTGGTTTATCGTTGATTTTAAAAGACTGCTATTTTGTGCCTTCTATTACCAAAAACATTATTTCTATTTCTTGTTTAGACAAGTGTGGATTTTCATTTATGATAAAGGACAACTGTTGTTCTATTTATTTAAATGATATGTTTTATGCTAGTGCACAAATGGTGAATTGTCTTTATTTATTAAATCTTGATATGCCTGTCTATAACATAAATACTAAAAGGATTAAAAATAATGATTGTAATCCGACTTATCTCTGGCATTGTCGCTTGGGCCATATAAACGAGAACGGCATATCTAAACTTCATAAGGATGGAGTATTAGATTCATTTGATTTTGAATCATATGAAACATGCGAATCTTGTTTAATGGGCAAGATGACTAAAGCCCCTTTCAAGGGATATGTTGAAAGGGCAAATGTATTATTGGGACTAATACATAGTGATGTATGTGGACCAATAAGCACACATGCTAGATGTGGTTTTCAATACTTCGTTACATTTACTGATGACATCAATAGATATGTGTATGTTTACCTAATGAAGCATAAGCATGAAACCTTTGAAAAGTTCAAGGATTTCAAGAATGAAGTACAAAACCAACTTGGCAAAAGTATCAAAATCCTTCGATCAGATCGATGAGGTGAATACTTAAGCCAATAATTTCATGACTATCTAAAGGAGTGTGGGATAGTCCCACAACTCACTCCTCCGTATACTCCACAATGGAATGGTGTATCCGAGATGAGAAATCGAACCTTGTTGGACATGGTTAGATCAATGATGAGTCATGCAGATCTTCCGATATCGTTTTGGGGACACGCTTTAGAAACAGCAATATTCATATTGAACCGTGTTCCATCTAAATCAGTGGAAAAGACAACATATGAGATATAGACTGGGAAGCGTCCTAGTATGTCTTTTATGAAGATTTGGGGTTGTGAGGCTTTCGTGAGACGTCACGTCTCTAACAAACTTGGACCCAAATATGATAAGTGTTTATTTGTGGGGTATCCTAAAGAAACTAAAGGATACTATTTCTATTATCCCACCGAGAACAAAGTAGTTGTTGCTCGGACTGGTGTCTTTCTTGAAAGAGAATTTATTTCTAGAAAAACCAGTGGGAGACAAATAGAACTTAGTGAAGTTCAACCACAAGAAAACATTGAACATGATATTGAGATGGAAACAGAGCAGACACCACAAGCTGTTGTGGATAAAGTGCCTGCTCAAGAGACACAAGCCCAGCGTAGGTCTGTAAGAGAACACCGGGAGCCACAGAGATATGGATTTCTTGTGACTCAACAAGGTGACTTACTACTTATTGATGAGGATGAGCCGTAATCTTATGAAGAAGCTATAATGGGGACTGATTCAGAGAAATGACAAGAGACCATGAAATCTGAGATGGAATCCATGTACTCAAACCAAGTATGGACTTTGGTTGACCCACCTGAAGGGGTACGACCCATAGGGTGCAAATTGATTTTCAAAAGAAAGACCGACATGGATGGTAATGTACAAACCTATAAAGGTCGACTGGTTGCAAAAGGTTTCAAACAAATTCATGGTATTGACTATGATGAAACATTTTCACCAGTTGCCATGGTTAAATCCATTAGGATCTTACTTGCAATAGCTGCATTTCATGATTATGAAATCTGGCAGATGGACGTCAAAACAACTTTCCTTAATGGAAATCTGCTCGAGGATGTGTACATGACACAGCCCGAGGGTTTTGTCGATCCAAAGGATGCTGGAAAGATATGCAAGCTACAACGATCCATTTATGGATTGAAGCAAGCTTCTCGGTGTTGGAATCTTCGTTTTGATGATGCAGTCAAAGAGTTTGGTTTCATAAAAAACGTAGATGAACCTTGTGTCTACAAGAAGGTCAGTGGGAGCATAATTATCTTCCTAATATTGTATGTAGATGACATAATTCTCATTGGGAATGATATCCCTGCCTTACAATCTGTAAAGATTTGGCTAGGGAATTGCTTTTCGATGAAAGACTTGGGAGAAGCCACCTATGTATTAGGAATCAAGATCTATAGAGATAGATCAAGAAGGCTTCTTGGCCTAAGTCAAAGTACATACATAGACAAGGTGCTTAAAAGGTTTAACATGCAAGAATCAAAGATAGGATTCGTGCCTATGACACATGGTATATATCTCTCGAAGGAACAGTGTCCTTCAACACCAGATGAGAGACAACGCATGAGTAAGATTCCATATGCGTCAGCTATTGGATTTATCATGTATGCCATGATATGTACTCGTCCCGATGTATCGTATGCTTTGAGCATGACGAGCAAATATCAAGTTGATCCAGGTGAAGGTCACTGGATTGCTGTCAAGAATATCCTGAAGTACTTGAGAAGAACTAAGGATACATTCTTGATTTATGGAGGTGAGGAAGAGCTCAATGTAATGGGTTACACTGATGCAAGCTTCCAAACCGACAAAGATGATTATCGATCGCAATCTGGATATGTATTGCCTAAATGGAGGTGCTGTGAGCTGGAAGAGTTCAAAGCAAGAGACAGTAGCCGATTCTACAACGGAAGCTGAGTATATTGCTGCCTCAGATGCAGCAAAGGAAGCTGTTTGGATCAGAAAGTTCATTTCTGAACTTGGAGTGGTGCCTAGCATTAAAGATCCGATAGAACTCTATTGTGACAACAATGGAGCGATCGCATTGGCTAAGGAACCTAGATCTCACCAAAGATCCAAGCACATACTTCGGCGCTTTCATTTCATTCGAGAAATCGTTGAAATGGGAGATGTTAAAATATGAAAAGTACCAACAGATGATAACGTATCTGACCCATTGACGAAGCCACTGTCACAGCAGAAGCATGATCGTCATACTAGATCTCTAGGCATTAGGTATATGTCTGAGTGGTCTTAGTGCAAGTGGGAGATTTGTTGGATATGCCCTAAGACATGTCATTGGATGATTGTTTTTGACATACAATGTTTATGATTTTATGAATGGCAATTCATTATTATATATTATTCGTTTAACTGTGCAATGTGAATTAATATATATGTTAATGTCCTTAGAATAATATTGTATTATTCTTAAAGATGTCCCTAGTCAAGTATTATCATGAATAGGGATAATGATAATACGTAGAGACTAGTATATGTTGATCGATGAATTGTTCATTGATATGAGATATCAAATCAACATATGGGTACATGTTAGAGAACGATGTACTGGACAGACCCACCATGAGAATGCAACATGGATAGTTATATGATCGTCATATGCAATTCTCATAGTGATAATAATGTATGTAATCCTTACGACTTGTGATCATCAGAGATCCCAACATAAGGAGTTATGTATCTTGATATTGTCAAACGTTACTCGGAACAGGGTAAACTATAAAGACAACTATTGGATACACTACGAATTATGTAGAGGGATATTGATTGATCGAGATATGATTTGTCCCTCCTATATAACAGGAGAAGTGTTTGGCCATTGATCAAGTGAGACTAAAATGCATGGCCATGCTCGAATGAGTCGATATGTGATATCGAGCTTATTCGTTTATTCTAGTTAAACTTGGGGATCAAGAAATAAAGATTGGATATACGAGTATGACTATTCCATGACTCGTGTTCAATCTAAACACAAAGGACAAAGGGATTAAGTTACATGATTAATATTATCACGGTTTCTAGGTTATGTCGAGTCATTGACATCTTGTAATTTGGGTAGCATTGATGTGTTGCTAGATACCGCTCATTGCTTACGACATAAAATGAGATTTTATGTCACTGCCAACATTACAAGATCCTATCGGGTCACACAAAAGATTAAATCGATAAGGGAAATTAAATTCATGGGATGAATTAAATAATTAAGAGGACTCTTAATTAAATGATTATAAGGATTTAATTAAAGCATGTGTTTGGGCCCATAAGACTTTAAGAAAGTCTTGAACCTTAATTAAAGTCTTATAATATAAATACAAGGTTTTGTTTAATTGTTAATTAGACTTTTCATAACACAACCTAGCCACCAAAGCTTGAGAAGCTCACGGCCGCCTCTCACTTAAGCGATCGGCTTCATCATAGTCGGATTATTTTCTTGTGATTTCCGGCCATCTTTCGATTGTGAATCGAGTGTGCTTCGTGTATATGGTTTAAGGACAAATCTAACACTTTGTTCTTAAACTGTCCCTTCCCGATTTGATCGTGTGGATACCGTAGAGGCAAGACCTTGGAGGTGTTGCTCGTGACTCGGAATTCGTTGGACGTGGTGCTTCGTGGAATCTGCTCAAACACGTTACAAGGGTGAGACTTTTGTAATCCCTAATCCGATATAATAACCTATGTATAGATCCGGTGTATTAGTAATCCAAATTTTAAATTCCGCTGCGTTGCTATGCATGTTGGATTACTTACATAAATTATGGTGGCCAGATTTCAAGAGGCAAGTCACAAAGGAATATATTATCAAAATGGGCCAAAAGGGAGCTCCAGCCCTTATTGGGATGGATAAGAGCACTTACCAAGTTCAAATCGTGCTTGACACATAAAATTAATTTAGTCAATCTCCACTCGAAAAAGGAAGGATTATGTTAAATTTCATAGTACCGTGGGCTTAATTTTTTTCGTAGTTTGATTTGTTTTTTTTTGTCAATCAATACATGTACCTCGATTTCAGAATTTCAACTCCCATTCTTTTTCAGAACAAACATGGATTTGCAATGCACGAGCTTCAATAAATTGTCGACCTTGAATACTTTCTTAATCCAAAGTTTGATATCACTATTCGAAACATGAAAATTATACTTCTTGTATCATTTAAGTAGTTTTTATGAGATAAAAACCCTCTAGAGAAAGGAGTTCGGAGAATTGAGAGATGATGGAAATGGTGAAAGAAAATTATCTGATAGAATATATGATTTAGATCTATGAACTTACTGGGTATATTGAAGGTCCGCTCGGGCTCCGCGTTTCAAGTTCGTTATCCTAACCGTCTCCTCTCCTCCATCGGGAGCCTGACCCCTTTTTCAATCTTATCTACAGCCTTGCTCCTCGGCTCCCATGGATGAAGAAGATGGAGACCCACTCGCTTTATAGTGTCTGAATGCGAAGCAGATGGAATGATAGATCGAAGGCAAGCATGCATGAGAGCTCGATTCCTAGGACACTTCTCTTAAGAAAGAAATTCTTGAAACTTTCGAGATCGAATATAGCCTATAGTAAAGTAGCCACGCAAGGGATTCGACTTGCCACTGGGTCCTCACCATAAGAAGAATACAATCAACAAGGAGAACTCGATTCTACATATATGATTGATACCTTCAGGTTCCTTCTCTCCTTTGTTGGGTCGTTCTAAGCCTGGTGCTTTCTTTTCTTCGAAGCCAGTCGTGCTTAAGGGGAATGATCTTCTCTTTGCCGTTAAGCCGACGGCTAGGCTGGAGACACATTTATACTCAAAATATTTACATAATACCACCAGCAGTAAAGAAACAACAAATATTCACAATTTCTCAAGACTGAACTGAAAATAAACTCAAATTACATAATTATACGATCCAGGACACACCATGGTATAATTTAGCTATCCTACGCTTGGGAAGGAGACAAAAGAAACAACCTCAAGTAAGGCTTCAACGAGTATTCCCTCCTTAGGATCCTAGTTACCTGTAATACCTGCCATTGTCCACACACAAAGACAACAACAGTCCCCTGCGGGGTGAGCCAAAGCCCAATATGAAACTATCAAGTAAATACAACATGCATCTATAAAATTTGATATAGAGAATTATTGTGCAAGCTATGGTATTATGTAAATATTTTGAGTACGGAGTATGTGCTGGATGCCTATGATGCATGCTATGGTATTATGTACTGCACTTATTTTATTTTTGCTTCACTTTTCTGGCATGTCCCTCGTGCGCGGAGGTCATGCCAAAATTTTGAGAGCCACTTATTGGCAGGACTTAAAAAAAAAATTTTCTGCTGTTTACACATAAATAATCATTGTGTGCTAATTAAACACTTGATTAGGAACGGGTCCTCACAGTACGGATTAACCGAATCAATTGAATAATGAACAGAATAAAATTCAATAATACGGGATAGAATAATCAACAAGAACATAACTGATTTATGTGGTTCATTTAATATAGGCTACGTCCATGGAATTGTTATAAATATTTAATATATAAATAAATATTTACAAGTGTTTACAAAACACTTAATCTCACAAATCTGACCCGAGAATAACCAAGAGAAGTCTCTTTAACTCTCAATAAAACACTTAATAAATATTTCCTCTGTTTACTTGAGTTTGGTATACTAGAAATGGGGGGGGGGGTGGGGGTGGGGGGTGGGGGGGGGGGTGCATCTATATTTATAGGCACCTCCCCTAGTCTGAAAACATGTAAAGAGCATGTTTTCTTCTTTCATATGTACCCACCATCTATCAACCACCAGCAACATTGATGCTATTGCTAACCACCAACATTAATGTTGCTGGCCAATTTGTAAAAATTTCTCCCATTTAAGACTTGAGTCAACCAGTCTTTAAACAATCAATGCAACAACTCATATTTTCCTTTCTATGCATGTAGTCCAGCGGTAGTCGAACACAACTTTAGTTTTTCAATAGTCACAACATTTGTTAGCATATCAAATAGATTTTTATCTCCAAGAATCTTCTCAAGCATGAAGACTCCATCTTCCAGAAATATTTGATGACATGGTATCGAATCTATATATGCTTCATCCTAGCATGATAAACATGATTTTTTGCCAAATGAATAGCACACTGATTATCACAATATAAACGAGCTATTATCAAGCTTCTGGACCATTCTTCAAAAAAAGATTGTAACCAAATCATTTCTTTGCTAGCTCATGTCACTGCAATATATCAGCCTTAATAGTCGAAAGCGCAACTATCTTTTGCAGCTTAGGTCCCTAGCTTACTGTTGTACCACTTAATGTGTACATATACCCAGTAGTACCCTTTTTGTAATCCAGGTCACCACCCATGTCGGCATTGGCTGTCACGCCCCGCAACCAAGGTCTATAACACCGGCATTGCTTCCAACAAAAGTAAAAAATAACAAGCCTCATAGTACATAATTTAAATATAACCATTCTTTTATTCCATAAATTAAATATTTCTTACAGCTTGTAATTTAAAACTTACAAAACTGGTCTAAAATGAAAATACGTCAGCTGAAGCTTAACTTAATCAATGACAGCGAAATCTTGAACAATAACAAATAAATCACCATCTCCAAAACTGATTTGATCTTCTTCTTGCATTTCTGATTCGCTTTTATCTGTGGATGGGATGTAAGGAGTGAGCGTTTTGAAAAACACTCAGCAATTGGGTGCCAATCGAATGTGACAAACATATAGTATATAATCATAATGTTTAAAACATATATCATAATCTGAGCAGAATATGAAACAAATATTGAAACAAAACTTAACAGAATTAAACTTATCAGAGCCAGAACAGAATATATCCGAATCATAATTCATATACTTTAAATAAAGCATTGACCCATCAGATCGAAATATAGAGGGCTTCCATAGACTCAAGTGGTGGCTCATGTGTATAAAGCACATTGCTCCGTAGGCTCAAGAAGTGGCTCTCATATACGTGACATTTTGCCCCACATGTTCAAGAGGAGGCTCCCATACATATAACACTTTGTCCATTGGATTCAAGATGTGGTTCCCATCACACGTATCACTTTGCTCAATATAACACTTCTTTTCAGTAATCAGAAGGTGTCAGAATATC